>DWEI01006571.1:0-10000 GCA_018245875.1 Mysoria ambigua | reverse complement strand
CCAGACTCCGAACCACTACTAGAAATTCTAAATTAGAAAATTTTGTAGTTTTCGACCCGGGAATCGAACCCGGGACCAGTCGCACATGCAACCAACACGAAACATAATAGAACATTGGTAGTAGAGTTATGGCACACCAAAGCTGAAGAGTTTCTTTCATTGTTTGGTTATTTGATTGTTTGAATGCGCTAATGTCAGGAAATATTGGTCCGATTTGAAAAAATCTTTCAGTGTTAGATAGCTCATTTATCGAGGAAAGTTATAGGCTATATAACATTACGCTAAGATGGATAGGAGACGAGCAGCAAGAAAAAATATTGCAACAACAGCAAAATTTAGAACTTTCTTTGCGTGCGCTAAGTAAACGGTGAAAGTTACTGAAAAATCAAAAAATTGTATTACAAAATTGTTTCCCTCTAAAAGTTCTAAATAAAAGTCCGCGTCAGCATATGTCTAGCTTTTAAAGTTAACCTCCTATAACCGTTATTATGGTTAACAGAATAGTTTTTAAATAATACTCTATTTGCGAATGTGTTTTAATAAAAATGATATAAGGATTAATATCCAAATGAAGAAAGTAGGATGTACCGAGCTGGCGTCCGCGTTGCGCCCCTCGGCTTTCACCCCTAGCTCGCCTGTTCATCTTTTTTGTCTAGGTATTTGATTTTTTCTTTTCTCTGTGGAGCAACATATAGGCTATTTTCCTTCCTAGAATTTCCATGAGGTCGGTATTTACGCGGGAAAAACTTTGTGATATACTGATTTCCGCGCAAGCCAAGCCGCGAGCACATCTAGTAAGAAATAAATAAAGAAACTAATTAGTTCTGAAGAGACCTTTTCGCTAACCGCATGCCACACTATTTGCGTTTGTTTTAAAAATAAAAAATAGTCATAATTAGATTTATTCTTATCGCAACCTTATGAGAAGGCTTGTTTTCAGCATCTATGGTCTCAATAATCAAGAAAAGCACGGTCCTATACGATATTTCACATGAATGGTAAGACGATAACTAGAATTATTCAGTGTATACATTTTCGTGGTATAAGATAAACTTAAATCTTCGTACCATGTACCTATAGTTTATGACTGATTGATTGTTATTCGTCATAGCTCCACTGTCATATGAAATATTGCACTAAAATTAGTGTGGGTTTATTTAGTCAATATAGTATTTACGATGCTAAAATTAAATATGTTTATAGAGTTTGCAATAATAATTTTCTAACTTCGCCAAGTATGTAGATATGGGTTACAAAGTAGGCACACATTAATACAAAACAAAAAACAAATTCAGGTTTATATCTGAAGAAACGTATTATTCAAATATAGTTGTGTAGTAGTAAAAATGTAGTGTATCATTTAGCGACGTTTATCGATTTTAACGGTTGGATAACATTAGTCACGATCGCAAGTACATAAATGTAAGCGCAGACATGTTTATAAGCGTGATGTAGTATTATTCATCCTAATATAACAATGAAAAAATAGTTTAATTTGTTTACTAGCTATTGTTGTACTAAGTTTTCACTTTAATTAATTGTCGTTAGATCAATTTGTATCGAATTGCCTCAAAAAAGTCTTCTAATTTTTTTTAGATCTAAATCGGAATAACATATTTTTAAAGTACGAGTAAGTATATACTCGCGTAACTACTGAGACGAGTAACATGTTCTGAAATGTTTATCGAATATTCAAGAATTCTTTTATTTATAAATATGCTATCTGCTTCTATATGCTATATGCATATTTTCTTTTCTGTAGCCTGGCCTCATAATATACTTACCTACCTAACTAAGGACGGAAAGGAACATACTTTTTTATAATATTGTGATTTAATACGACATTATATTACATTATTATTGTTATCCTTATTAAATTGGTATAAGTTTATAATTGTACTAACTCTACATTTTGTGACAGAAGAAAATTAAACGTAAAAAAAATCTTTCTTACCTGTGCTGTATCCAACACTTATTAATATTATTATAACACTTATTAAGACACAACCATTGTGAAAAGTAGGCATCGTTGATGTTCACGTAAGTCAATGCTGAATGATAAAACGACAGATTCTGATGGACAGCGTTTGAGAAGTAAATTAACACGTCTTGCGCACTGAAATGTATAAATACTATTCTGGGCGCGGTATCGACGTCATGGGAAAATTGGAGGCTTGGCAAGAGGAATACAAAATTGCTGAGCGTGAATTTTGCACGTAGGCTCGATAGATGATGTTTAGATGAGTATGCGTTATGCTCATAGCATGAGTTATAATTTTGTGTAGTGAGTAAGTTTAAAGGCATAGAATTTATGCTGTAGCCTGTAGTAGAGTAATGGATATTGGATGTGTAAAACGAAGTCGAACTTGTCTTAAATAGAAACACGTAATATTTAAATATTCTTCTTGGTTAAGAAAATAAAAAAAAATCGTGGACACTGTTTATTAAAACATCTAAAACTCTAAAATTATTAGATCCATGCAACACAATACTTATGTATTTACATAAAAGGAAAAGTTAGCAGCTTCAAAAAAGTACCTGTTCCAACACTTAACTTACGACATGGTTTTATTGGTTTATAATATATTTCAGAGAAGATACGTCTACAGTTTGCTGTCGTAAATGATTATTTTATACTTTTTATATTAAGGATTTTTTGCTAGATTAATGGAATAATAATGTTATCTAAACATATAAATATTGATCAATTCAGTATATTTCATTGACAAATAGCATTTTACGTATTAGTATTATACTATTTGTGTAATAAGAGCCATCTACCAACTACTACATAATTAAAGTGTACCCGGAAATTATAAATGATAGTTTTTTCAGCTATATTGGTTTCATGAATTAAATGTAGATGGCGTATTAAGAGTTTACCAAGGTATACTTAATTATGTTTTTACCATTTTCAATTTTATTATGTTTTTGCTTCTGACCTTGAACTGAGAAATGACTTACTTAACAAGTAGCGAACAAATTAGTATGAAAATGCGTACAGCGGTGAGTCGTCGATGCTTCCTTATAAAAAATGAATCAATGGGTATACGTTTAATGGCCCACTAACAGTGGTGAAGTAAGCCTGAGGCTCGGGGCGGCAAAGCTGAATAAGGCCCTCGGTCTGGGAAGTTGATAATATTATATAAACTTGTATAAACAAATTTTTATTGTAAACTAATATTTATTAAAAAAATGTGATCCACTTGCACGACGTGTCGTTATTTCTGTACTAATCTCTAACATCAAACCACGTATAACGTACTTATTGAGCATATTATTTATTAAACCTTATTTAGGTTTGTTTCAGGGTTCTTGGTGACATTTCGAAGGCCCTAGGACCAGAAGTTCAGGTCGCACCACCCCTTTCGGTCCCCTTGGTTACTGATAACTGCACCTATTATGTATGTCTGAATTTTTCAACCAACATTTAAATAATCGTATGTTGAGAACTGAAAACAATTTGGGGCTTAATTTAAACCGATTTCGGACTCATAACTGCAACGAAGGTACGTTCCGCGGCAACGATTGTTACAAATACTTAGTTCAGTAAACAGAATAAATAATATTTTGTTTTTAATTCTTTTTACAAATACATGTACGTTTTTTAATTAACTTCATATTTAAAGCGACACTGAAAAACTGTAAGAACTTAAGTACACGTGCTTAACAAATATTGCACGTCGTGTTCGCGTTTGTTCTTGTTTGTATCGTATCGTATGTAAATGTAAGTCTAATATTTGTTCTTACATTTCATTGTTCTCTGTGAGTGCGTGCTTGATACATTGCGTGACGTCGATTTTCTACTTGGAAATAGGGATACGTTGTATAAAATTAGAAAATACGGTCTGTGCGTCGGTGCTAAAATTTGAAAAATTATAGGCTTTATGTAAATTTTATCTAGAAATAACTTAATAGGTATCAACAACAAAATATTACTTGTATACTGCCACATTTATCGTGTTATTTCCAAGCGCAATTTTCGACTAAGAGGTTCTAAGTTCAAGTCCCGGGCTTGGCAGTACTGGATTATTCTTAATTAGATTTTCTAGTAATGCATCGGAGTCTAGACACGTGCACGGTGTATCATAATAGGTCACCACCTACTTTACAGTGGGACGTGAACGTCTACACTATGCTCACCTCTTAGGGGCTTATAATCATGATTTTACGCTTTACGTAAAAAATAAAAATAAAATAAATCCAATCACATTAAAGTTAGAATGAAACGTTTGCGAATTTCGTACGTATCTTCACGCCTGTAATCCCCGAAGATGTAGGCAGAGGAATGCAGAACACGCCCACGTTTCATCGGTTACGTTTACATCCCACTATGTAATGGGTGGTGAGCTTATTGCTATGCATCGGGCACATATCCAGACTCCGAAACACTACCAGAATTCTAATTAGACTTTCTAGCAGAAAATTTTCTTATTAGAAAATTTTGTAGCGTTCGACCCGGGAATCGAACCCAGGACCTCCCGATCGGAAGTCGCACTTGCAATCAACACGACCAACGAAGCAGTGCGAATTTCATATTTTTTTATCAGGGTTTTTGACCATAAGAACATATCAACCCTATTACATCATTAAAAATTCGTGTTTAATTCAGCTACTTGCTTTAGGAGGACGTTTGTGTACATTGGCTCGCAGCTTTTCTGTACAAAATTGTACGTGTTTTAAGAACGTGACATGTATGGAAAAATGCCTTTATTGTAACATTTAAGGAAAATGTCGCGTGACTATCACAAATATCATGGCTTATAATTTTCTATCGTAAGTTTAAAGGCATTGAATTCATGTAGTATGTTGTGATGAGTACTGATCATTGGCCGTATTAAACGAAGTTAAACTTGCATTAAACAGAAGTACGTGACTTTTAAAACATTCTTCTTGGTAAAGAAAATGAAAAAATCGTGGACACAGTATAATAAAACATAAGAAGTTTAGAATGTTCCATAGGGTTCTCTAAGGAGAGTTAAGTCCATTCACAATGTTTGGGCAGCATGGCAGACTATTAACCTTACCCCCTCTTATTCTAAAAGGAGATCCGTGGCCAATAGCGCTATAATAAAAAAAAAAACCGATGACGATGGTACAAAATTACTGGTTAGTATTTTCGATTTAGCTGTAAAAGTGCCTACGACAATACAAAAAAAGCCGTAGCGCGCGCTATGTTGCAACAACCGTGGACGTATTCAGTACACGGCGAACGGTTTGTATGAACAGCTTTTCGTACACTGTGTTTGTGTTGCAAACAAATTCTGTTTCGCGTCGACGACCAGATCACTTTGTTTTTTTTCCGTTACAAGGCAAAGGTGGTGTGTTCTCGAAAATGAAGTTACCAAGTGTTAATATTTTAGGTGCGTTATTTACGGTGACGGTCGCTGCGTGTAAGTATTTTATAATTGTAATAGTGTAATGTCAAATACTCCTTGATTCGAAACGTACCTTCACGCCTCTAATCCCAGAACTGTTAGGCAGACAAGTGTAGAACACTCTAATTACTTATGTGTTAAGTATTTTAGGAAATATAAATCGTTGCAGTCTGTTAGTGGAAAGATAACGATTACTTTTTAATACATAAAATTTGCTGTTTAAATTAAGCACGCCCATTATTCCAGGGCGTATGCAACATTTTGTCACTTTGATAGGGTAGTATTGTATAGCAAAAGAACTTATACGCCTACAGTATATAGGTGTAAAGAGTAAACTAAATGATAAAGCTTCCTTAGGCCCGAAAGCACAAAATCATAGAACTTTTTTTCTATGTACTAGCAGTAGTTTTTATTGAAACCAGAACAGAATTTTAGTATAGAAATATACATATAGTGGCTCGGAGTTTAGTTATGTGTCTGGTGTGTGGTAATATATGTACTTAGCACCTATTCCATAGTGCGACGCAAACGTACAATGATTCCATACAATTCCTTAATTTATAGATGCTATGGAAATAACAACAAAATTAAATTAACAACCAGAATCAATACTAATGTATATTCTTCTGGGATTTATATATATGTGGTAAATTGTATTTGAGATATTATTGTTAAATCTAATCCTTAACCCTCTGTATGAAGGGTGGACCTCACCTCTCATAATTAAATATGCTTCTCTCTAATGTACGTCGTATCACAAACGGCAACGATATTTTAAAATGAACAACACGAGTAAATAACTATCTATATTTTCTTTTGCAATTGTGAAACCGATTTTTCCTTAAGTTTCAGATACAGGACACATTGGGAGTACACCGGCGAACAAGTAAGAATGTAGTAATTGGTTGCATAGAAACTATCTTAACCTTTGACGTATATATTTTAATCAAACCATAAATTGAATTCAAATTAGTTTACATATACATACCTATACATATAGATAGTAAAAACGGAACAATTAAATTGTGCATCGATTTAAATACCTAATTTGTTGTTATCTGTTTAGGAATCCATAGAAAATTGAATCTCATCAATTTTGAACATACTAAAATCAACAGTTGTACCTATTGCAGTTATGTATGTAGGTAGGAACAGAGACATTTTAGGTTGATTTATTGAAAATGCAATTTTTTATTTAATATGCTCATTTAATTTAAGTTGGAAAGTATCTTTATTCATAGACGTCTTTCCAGCTCCAATTCCTGTACTGGTCTCAGATAGGCCTATGATGATGATGATGAAGATGAATATTTAGATATTTGGAGATCGTCCTGTATATTGTGAAGGACGTCCTTTAGCAAAAATCCATAGTAAATTATAATAATTACCAGTACGGTCGCTTGTTAAAATGTTTGTAAAAAATAATGAAATATTTAAAATAAAAAAAATATGATTTTTTGTAGGGATTTACGCGTACCCAATGGCCATCTATTAAGCAGTATAAACAACGCTAACAAAGAATATAGACCGGGGTTGCAGGGGGTGAACAGGCCTGAAGTAAATCCACAAATTGTTGGCAAAATTAGAAATCAACACTTAACAAATCAGCATAATCATGGCAGTGGGCTGGGCGTTACATATCCTATACATCCAAGTGTTACCGCTTTACCTAACGCTTTACCAAGGATTGATTTTCAAAGAAATAATAGAAATACTAATATACCTCCGCAAGGTAAGCAAAAACAAAAAATATATGTATAATTTTACATATCTTTTGCAAAATTTTCTGTAAGACGTGTTCAGTTTGTAACCGGTACTTGGCTACTAAGGCAGCTTGTGGTCTTATTTTTTCTTAATCTGGTAGGACACCGCTATTCCATAGTGGAATTATGAAAGGGTTGATGATAAAGAATAATATCACACATAAATTCACATAGAAACTTGAATGTAAATCATGCACAACGTGTGCTCTGGTAGCTTACGCTTACTTTACTTAAATAATGTGTGATTTTCTAAGTAATCGTTAAATTAGATAATTTCACATCAGATAAACTATTGTTCTAGTTAACAAATGACCCATTGTCCATAGTGAAATATCATATCAGTCATGAAATTAATGTTAATCTAAATAAAGTTACCCGAATAATATACAATTTGATGAAAATAAACAATTTAACATCTTTATTTCAGGCTCAGCGTTTCATCGCGTACTCTCTAATCCTAATATTAAAGCGATTTATGCTGCAGCAAAACCCACCAAGCGTTACACTATTATATACCCAAATGGAACAGTGGAACACTCAGATGAATTGCATTCGGTGGCAGCAAAACACCCTAATTATGTTCTAGTTAAGGCTGATGATATTTTAAGAAAAAGTTACCTTCAGCCTATCCCTGCTTCAACAAATGCTAAAAATAATCCTCCAGTACAAAGTAATCGACGGTTAACGGACGCCTTGCTGAGATCCTCACATCAGCCAGCATCTGCTGTATATTTAAATAATCAACATAACGCGAATGCAAAAATTGGGCACCCTGTAGAAGAAACATCACAAGCAATAAATAAAATTTCAAATTTAAATTTCCGGTCACCAAGTTTGGCACTTAACCAAAAATCTCTAGTTAATCCAATAAATTCACATCAAGAAATAAGTAAAAAACAGCCTACTCACAGAAACCCATATGAAGAGAGAACTCCTATTATTCCAAATACCGCACAAAGAGGTACGGGGTTACATATTAATGTAAATAATCTAGATTTACCATCAACACAACACCAATTACAAAAACCATTTTTACCATTAAATAAACCCATAAATGAGAGGATACAAAAGCCATATCAAGAACAAAATAGGAACCATGTTAACCTACAAAATCTGAACGAAAATGTTGTGGCATCAAATCCCACCGCTGTTTATGATCCAATAAAAGAAAAACGAATCCCACCTAATGCAATTAATAATTTACAAATAAAATCAACAAATTTTCCAATCAGACCAAAAGTCTCTGATGAAAAAGATAATAAAGCACATGAAAATGCTATGGCTATCAACCCACTTCCTGTTTACTCTAGCATACCTGTACCAAAAGATATCATAAAATCTGAAACAGTCTACGAATCTCCTGCTTCAGTAAAAGCTGAAGCTCAACCAAAGATATTAGAGAATAAAGATCAAGAAATAATTATTAACCCATTAATTCTAAAAGGAATTAATGAAGCTATATTAGCTTATAATTCTAGTCTAACCAGTAGCAACAAAACTGGCGACAATAAAACATTTACTGTTAAACTACCACAATCAGAGAATCCGATAACTACGCTTCAGATACCTGTTGAAAGAGTGCAGCATGAAACCTTACCAGTAATTTTACCCGAAGTTGCGCAACAGAATACAATACAAAGTGTTCTCACGACGACTGCCAAAGAATCAGACCGAGATGAAACTACGGATGGTGTAGCTTCCATTGTTGAAGTAACTACAACTAATGATAATATAGTTAAAAATAAGACCACTTCAACTTTGGAATCAAGTACTGACAAAATTATAGATTTAGCTCCATCTAATGACGCAATGAACGGTACCAAGATTCAGTTTCACATGGCTATTACGTCTTTAAATAATACAAATGGAAACGAGACGTTAGCAAAATTCAATGTCGGTCCTGAAATCGAAAATGGAAACAGTAGCTTTACCAAACGAAGTAAGTACATATTAGTTTTTTTTTGTGTATCGTTGCATATTTAAGTGTCCATTGTGGTGAAAAATTTACTTATTCGACAAGAAGATACGTTAATTTTAATTCACAGTTCATTTCAAGTTCAATGCAATTAACTTATCTATAATAATTTTATCATTCAATTATATTATTCGCGATATGATAAAAGCAAATCTTTGCTCCGAAACGTATATTTTCATTGACAATTACCATTGATATAAGGTGTGTAATAGATAGTTTAGATTTCACACGTTCTGAGCTCGAATTCAATATTTCTCATTTGTGACATGTTATTTCACAATAGATAAACGAAGTCTTCCATTTACGAAATATTCTATTAAAAACATGATCTAAATTATTTCATAGGGACAATGAAAAACGGCATCTCACTTGAAAATTGTGTTATGTTATTTTTATACGTACTTATAACCATATTATAATATTAGTTCAAGGTTCTGTTGTGTTTACAGATAACACCATCGAACCTTCAATACCACCAGTGATCAACAGCCGCTGGGATTGGTTCGAGCTATCAGATAAGACGATATTGGAGAATATTATGAACAGTAGTCGCAACGTTTATTTCTTCTTTATGCCGTCACAGACTAAAGTTCTTAAAGAGACAAGGACAACCATTTACCCGAACGGCACAACTGTTCAAGAGATTACGGAAACCGAGGTCGTTGGTGGCAAAGGTAAAGTGCCCTCATACACAATTATTCAATAAAAATTGTATTTATTAACTGCATTCGTGGTTGTGTTCCATAGGTTCAAATCCAGGCAATATTGGAATTTTCTGTTTTAGATTTTTTAGTAGAACACTCCCACGTTAAACCGGTTACGTTTACGTCCCACTATGTAATAGGTGGTGAGCCTATTGCCACGCATCGGGCACATATCCAGAC
>DWEI01006570.1:0-10000 GCA_018245875.1 Mysoria ambigua | reverse complement strand
GTTCGGAGTCGGGATATGTGCCCGATGCATGGCAATAGGCTCACCACCTATTACATCGTGGGATGGAAACGTACCGGTGAAACGTGGGAACGTTATGCATACCTCTGCCTACCTCTTCGGGGATTATAAGTTACGTTATTTATACATTACATACATATATTAATATATGTAGTTTATATGCTTATTAACAAACAGAACACACGCTGTACCTAGTTTGAATCGCCCTAGACGAATCTATTGATTGTGCGGTGTGAATTTAAAGAAGTTTTAACCTTAACCCTCTCGCTGTGAGAGCGGACTCGTTCACAACAGTGGAACTATAAAGGGGAATATAAACAAAATTATAACCTATTTTTAGACAATTTCAGATGACGGTCTAGTTTTCAGAACTTCGGTGAACTGTCGTAGCACGTAACAAGTACATGATGTCAGTAAAAAAAATTACCTAACATTAATAAAACTACGTACAAACATACGTTTGATTGATAACTGCAACACTAACTAGCGATAGATATACAAGAACTCAAGTATAGTCGAGTAGATTTCAGCGTGAAATTAAATATATTTTATGAAATCGTAACATAATTATAACTATTACACATTCACACCCCATCCAAAACGGGTGAGGCTGAGAGCATAATGTAGCATATATCTTTATCCCCATACACCAGACGCAGTTCTTGTACTTATCACTATGTTCATAATATTGCATCATTTATTACAGTTTATCGACTTCCTCGTTGGTGGTTGTAAGGGCAAGAGTTCCCGGGTTCGATGCCCGGATTAGATAAAATATTATTGAATTCTTCTAATTTGAATCTACCAAATTTACATTGATTTCCCAATTAGCCAAATTGCGCTCATTATATTCCAATAGGCCCACTCTCTATTACTCGTGCGGTATAACATAACAGGTAAACAGCAGCACTAGTACAATTCGCTTCCTACAGAGAAGTCAATGAAACTTAAACGTCTCGCCGCCATACGTCAAACATATCCTTATAGCCTGCGAACACCGCTTCAGACGCGGACGGCCTCAGCCGCGACGGGAGCTGCCGTGCTTGTGCTGTCTCCTAGTACTAGCACCAGTACGAGGTATAGTGCACTAGTACAAAGGATACGTATCGCTAGACAGACTAGACACACAGCGCCCGGCTGCAGTAGGCGGGTAACCGTGCGCGACCCGCTCAGATTACAATGTACCATTCGTAGCGGCCATTATTGTACACGCCAATTATATTGCAAATGATCAGTACAATGAATGCATTGTTAAAACGCATTTTTAATACTAACCATAGTAGGTTTAATAGTTGTTATAAATTTGTAGCGATATTAATATTATCTATTAACAAAATTACGTCATATGTCATATATATAAATATTATTATAACAATTAATAATAAATTGATAAAAGGATATTGGAATCACTTACGTGTCTTTGTGTTTAGTACGAGCTCTTCTCAATAGCGGTGCAATTTTTAAGTCATTCATTAATAAATAAGTTTGCACAATTTTATCTCAACAGCGCAAAACACTCGCAACCGCAAAAAGATTTATTTACACATACACGGTATCCATTTCAGTTATGTTTAACGGAAAACATTTAAGTTCCGTCCAACACTGCACCAATAGAGTACTGATCGCGTAAGACGGATTCCGATCGTATTAATTCGCCTCGTATCGGAACATCGGCGTGCAGAGGAGAGTAGCACAATAAATATAACGCACTACGTATTCGGAGTTCACTCGGGGCCGACCGCGGGGCCAACGACCGTCCTTAGCGCCGCAGACGGCGCCCACAGACAGCCAGCTGTCTCGCTCTCGCGCCACGCGCTGCCCCGCCGCGTTCCGTGCGGCTATTCAAATCAATTGATGTTTTCGTATTAGCCGCTAATTTATTAGAAGCTATGCGTGTTTAATCGACAATTCAAACAAATCAATTCACCGGTGCTGCTGACTTATTTCTTTGTAGGGAAATGTGCAGTTTTAAACGGTGGCTTTAAATATATGTGGTTGTAAGTATGATTGAAAAATATATTAAAAAAATCTTCATGTGTACAGATTTGAGGTCATTATCATCATATTTAGTTGGCGGCTGATCAAAACTTGTAGTAGGTGGGTGTACATTGACAAGATTTACCATAGAAATTTATTCATATATAATCAGGGTTCAGTATAATTCTATAAAAATTGCAATATAATAATACATAGCTCACTCTATCTGGCCCTTCAAAAATGCTAGCGGCATTAAAACTTCGCAATTTGTAAGACACGCTCGTAGATATTATAAATTTCTCCGCGTTGTGTCATAATTACATCTATCGTTCTAAACACGAAAACAGTTTTCTGTTCTCCTAAAATATAACAAAATAACAAACAATAACAAAACCTATTTTAATTATAAGTAACGTTATAGTTCTGTTTTCCGGTTTCACGGCAGTCATTTTGAACTATGCGGAATCGGCGTGCGCGTATGAAGAGAATGAGGAGAATGATAAAAGCAGGTCAAGTTTATAAAACTATAAGATATTTGAACACGTGTTCTCTGTCTACTTTCTGAAAGGTAAAAAAAAATATACGAAAAATAATATTAGCTCAAATTATTCGCATTTGAGTGCCAGTGTCCGCGTGACGTCACATGGTGAACGTCCGTTTCTATCTTCAACTTGTCCCACTTTATCTTATCTCCTGATGTCATTGAATCAGAGTAAATCAAACCAACAAGGAGTAGGGCTTAGTGATTTGAATCTAAGTTTCACCACTTCGTGTGGTACTTGCTGTGTTCAAATCCAGAGACGCTATAAATCCACGTATCCCTATAAGAACAAAACGTATATTTCCAACGCCAAGTACCACGTGCTGCGACGGCAAAGGAGATCATGAGAAAATCTTTACACCTCACAGATCACCATCCAGAGCTCAAGAACGTGCGCGACCAGCACACGGCCCGGCAGCGCAGCCGTGGCTTTAAAGCCTGCAGTGGAGTACGCAGCCTGTATAGTACGGAAACACTCGTACTCCCTTGGGTAACAATCGACGGCAACATGATAACGGTGGGGAATCCAAAAGAATTATCTACTTAAATTCGGGATTTATTAAGCGTAATCAAATTCACCAACAATTCATCCATATTTTTCATTTCCTTAATTTTCCATAAACTTCCACATTATTCACAAGCACGAAAATATCTCCAACTCTTTAATCGTTATTTAAAGCATTCGCGCTTTCAAACACCCGATGTACCTACGTCAATGGATTCAAACAATCGCCGGAGACACCAAACTGACGAGATCGGGAGGCGGCGGCGGCCGCGCACCTGGCGCCGAGCGCGGGGGGGCTCTGAACTCGCGCTCCCGTGACGTCACCGCGCCGGCGTCGGCGCTGTGACGTCGCACCAACGCCCATGTCGCGACTCTTTGTAAGTTTACGAATAAAAAAATAACGTAAGCTATGTCATGGGCAGTAAGCTCAATCTCTGGTAAATTCTCTACAGTTCACCTAAACGATTAAAGGTATAATTTGTCCAAATGTATTATACAAATATTATTCATTTACGATTAACATTATTTGTTTAAGATCGTTTGAGGAAACACTTTATTCATACAAAAACACAGATTATTTTCATTTAATGATACGGAGATACTTTTTCGCGTCCAACATTTTTTCTAATGGATGCGTCCGACTTAGCACTGCCACTGACTGACTCCCGCCATGAACCCATACAACACGAATCAAGTTGCCTAAAGTGCGGAGATACTTTTTTGGATCACACAGACTTCACAAATTAATAATTTTAGCAAGGAAACACTACATATGAGTTAGTACATTCAATTGTCTTTATAACGTTCGTACTCGGTGCTAGCGACAACATAGCCGTGTTACAATAAGCAAGGGACGCTTGTTGTGGAGTAACGCAGTAATACTGTTGGCGGGCCGCGTGCCGGGCGCCGAGCGCTGCGGGACAGCTCCAGGTGTGGACATGACGCTTCTCGTGCGATTCAGTGACGCTTCCTTCCGCACTTACACGCATAACTTACACAGTGGGAAATCAAAAGAAATCGATAAGAAACAGGACGCGCGAGTAAGATATTGAAATAATTAATACATTACGCAGATCGTAAAGAGCGATAGATCAAAAGATTGGAGTTATCGATGAATGGAGTATTTGTCGTTAATAAATTTTTGATATATCGATTGTTGATCGGTGCGATAAAATTTAACATAGTAGGTATATAATATAGTAATTCATTACAAGATTCAATTTATTGAAAGTAAAATTAGTTCACATCGAATAATTTAATTCAATTCAAGAAAACGTTAGTCATACGAACAAAATACGACATTAAAATATTTGAAGAGAGGTCCTTTCTTTTTTCCTAGCACCGATGACGTCATCGATTAAACGGCTACGATTGCAAGTGTATAAGTAGTACTCAGAATTAGCAGTGCCCTTAAGCATGTCATAATAATTACACATGCACGGCCCTTCGTCCGCGCGCCTACGGCTGCGACCGTACAGAGGCGTGCCTAATATATTTTCGCTTAGAAACTGGTTGTTTGTCCGAGTGCTTGCAAACGCGTTGGGCGGTTTTGGGTTGATATTGCGGTTCAGATATTATTAGTTTTTTCTAAGCTAGATGTTCTAGAATATTTTGTCTAATAATAGCCAACGAAATGTTCGTATTTGATCCCGGACCATTGTAATAGACTCACCCCCTATTCCATAGTGAGACGCAAAAGTAACTGGTGAAATGAGAATTACACTTTAAGAAATGATTCTCAGAGTCTTAAGGTCGTCGACGCACTGATGTAACTCTTACACATGATTTCTCAAGTATTCGAACGTCCGACCATAACTACTCAACATTCACTATACAAGGTTAGACGAAATGCTGAACGCTTACGTTGACATTTTCCCTGCACTTAAAATACCTAAAACATAGCATTTATGTATATCGCATACCGTACTGTAACTAAGCAGATCATTCCTTGAAAACGAAGGTAAGTGTAAAATAATTAAGTTTGTCAAAACAATCACCAAAATTATGTTACAGAGTTATCGTACGATGTAATATGGAAAAATAGCTTTAAGTTAGTAATGGAAAGTATCACAATGATCACTTTTCCTGCCATCAAACAGTGATAACAATTTGTATTACGTTCAAAAGCAAAAGATTGATTGCTTTTCCACATGTATACTGAAGGCGACGAGGGCAGCTCATACGAGTCGTAATGTGTCTGCGACCAAATCCTAATAATATTGGTGAGAGAATAAGTAATACATACTAACATATGCTTACCGACCAAATAACACTAACAGTATGGAATATTGCGATCTTATCACCATTTAAATCATAATTCATAATTAGACAAATAAGTGATAATTATACATAAACCTAATAATTGTAGAAAGAACTAATAATTAGACATTAACAATGCTATTTCTACCGGCCTGTCCGAGGTGCGAGCGCTTACGCTGTAGTGGCTTTTCCGCGGATGTGCTCGTAGAATATTTAACAAGACTACTGCGTCGGCTGCCGGCGACAGGAGTCAGTACGAAGTCGTTACAAGCAGCGCGTGACGTTCGGTTGTCGAGGTAACGGAGCGCTCTGAGCGCGGCCCGACTGTGTCGCCCCGCGCCGCGCCGTGTCGCTAAGCAACGCGGCATCGTCGTGTTCCTGGTCGAAGGGTGCGATGGGTGGACGCAGGAAGACGCACGTTTTAAACGAGCCTTTCTTGCACCAGTTACGAATCCGACAGTAATATATTTAACAAATTTATGAATCCTCTGCCCACATCGTAACCTACAATAGCAAAGTAAGATAGACATTTAATAGATTTATAGCTCATTAATAAACGATTGTAAAAGCATGGGCTCAGATGGACAGGTCATTTAGTGTATGGATGACCCTAGAGCACCTTTACTTGGAACCAGCATGAAAATGGACAGACTGCGTTGAGGAAGATATCAGGCAGAACATCTTTAACACTACAAAATAAGTTGAAGATGAATATAACTTTTAGTCATGAAAGTAATAAATCCAGTCGTTTTCTTTAGTAATACTATAAACACAAGAGAATGACTGAAAGGTAATTATTTAATATGAAAACAGTTTACAAATATCGGTACGCGGATGGAACACGATCTGCTAAGGAACGGTTAGACTCAAAGCAAAGTGAAATTCCACTGGAGGTTGCGGGGATTTCCGACAGCAATAACTCTGCAGTGTCGGTGCAGCGGAGAAAGTGCATCCAACGCGGAAGCGCAGCGCGGCCGGCGCGCGTGATGCTTCTTGGGTTTCTATACAATACACTTTTGTGCAGTTTGCATGCACTAAGTTTTTGTTTCACGTTTATCTTGTTCGCTTTCTTTGTTTTAAATTTTATTATCTTAATCGCGAGCGACATTTTATAATTTTACAATCATTAATTGTAATATTAATATCTCCTTAAAGCCAAGCAACTTAAATGTAACAATGATAGTCGACTTCATATAGATATCAACCTGCCTATTTTCACAATAAAAACATTTCAAAAAAATGTAAACGGACAAAATTTCAACATAACTTAAAAAGCACCAGAAGTCAATCCAGTAGCTAAACATAAATGTACTCCATCAGGCACACTAGTAATAAATTAATGTAGTTTTAAATTATAACCGGCCATAAAATGTTCACGACTATAATGTTGCCGCGATACGTTGTACGAGGCGCCGCCACGGCGAGGTGCGCCGTCGGCGAGCGCTGGCGCACGCTGGAGCAATCGAAAGTGACGATTTAGAAGAATCACAGTTAGATCCCGTCGTCGTCGTCGCTCGGTTCAGCACCGTCACGATTACGGCACAGACGAACGATACGCGACCGAGCAGATATACTTTTAACTATTAAATGTATGCTTATATTAAATTGAATAACAGTGGGTAGTTTTCTTTAAACTTTAAAATATTTAGTAATTGATGATAGCTTTTATTTGAAAAAAATCGAAGAATTTCAATATTTTACTTTGAGCACTTATCATTTTAATATAGAGATATACAAAGTTACTTTCAATGTTTTTCCAAAAAGAGGAATTTGAGATATGTACATCTTAAACATGATGTACATATCTCAAATTCCTCTTTTATTATTCAAAAATGCCATTTCCTGCTATTTACCTGGTATAGGTGCAAGAATTCTATCGACGCGTAATGCAAGCAATACCTTACGCCCTTAATATTTTTTAAAAGAGTAATAAATTGGATAAACAAAAGTTGCAAGCTGTTCGAACATAACACGAAATAACCAATAACTGTAAGATCCGAAGACATTACAACTTTCACTACCTTGCTACATCTTATCGCGTTCATTCATCATCGTTATTTCGATCAGCCATGCTCTACACATGCACAATATACAAAGTAAAATAATATCCTCGAAAGCCTTAAACATTGACTCGCAATGTCAATGTAAACCGTAATCGTACCTAAAGTATCGCAAGTGGAGCGCGCGCCGCTAGCGCAGTCACGTGCAGCGACCAGCACCGGCACGGCCGGCGACCGAACGCTTCCGCGCGCGGGCAGGCGGCGAGGCACTTTCCCTTTCGCCCGGCGCGGCGCTGCGCCCGCTGCAACCCAACTGAACACGACGGCCACTGCACCACCACTTCACCCAAGTAGACAGCGACACACTCAACCCGGCCGCGCTATCGTGCAGTCGCTCGTGACGAACGAATGAGGCTAAGTGTCCGCTGCTTTCTTGATGCGTGGCGGCTGCAATTCGTTTAAATTAGGATAGGATGTGTATCAAAGGTATCGACCGAGCGCGCCAAATGGCTTATCAACCTCGACTTCTTTCATTTCAACACCTTGTAACGTTTTCTCGATGGCTCTCTACACGTTGACGGATATCGGATGTCGTCAACCTTAGTCGAGTTGCAAAATACAAAGGTAGCGGCCGTCACTCTCTGAGCCCTGACAATTTCGAGCCCGTTTTGCATAACGCGGCGTTTCATTTTACCCCTTTCGCATGTCGTTGGAGGCATAAATAATTCATTATCGCAAAATAACTGGTTTTTTTATGTCGATGAAGCGTTACAATTACTATTGAAAGAGAGTTTTCTGAACGGGTTTCGGTGGAGTTTCGTGTGATACAGTTCCGTGTATTTTGATTCGCGAGCGTGACACAATACAGACGCACAGGCGCCTTCGCGTGACCTATATACCAGCGTTCGCGGGCATTGACTCTGTGGCGTGGACTCGCGCGGTTCCCGTCCGCAGCCGGCCCGCGACCCAAGGGCTCTCCTGACGACGGCATTATGAAGCCGCCACTGAATTATGGTTGTGTAACGTTTTTGAAAATCTACATCTTTCTTTATCAATATGCACTTATTGGTGTTGAACTGTGCAAAGAATGTCATGGACCTATATATGTATGAAAAAACGATTCATGGATTTTTAAAGTAACAGTGATAAATTTCTTTTGCTATTTCCATGTTTACTATAGTATAGACTTTATTATTGATGGTTGTTTCGACGTAAGTCTACGTGAGATGACTTCTCTTGAAATATACGTCCCGGTAATGAGCACCCACGCAGTTTTCTCTTTGGAAATGTACCTAAAAAGTTTGCTTCATAACATAATCTTCGTTCGCTTATAATATAATTGCTTCCTAATATGAACGGAAATTGGCTTTTAGTTTTCTATTACATAAACGATACGCAACAAATTATGACTTGTACAGGTCGTTATTTGAATTTTTGACTATAAAAATAAACTTTTTAAGGGACAAAATTAAAAAATATATAAAATAGTTAAATGAAATATGCATAGTTATAGTTATACTTTTAAGTAGCACCACAATTCGAACTTAGAATATTTCTATTAACACATAACGTAAAATAACTTTATTAAACAACTGAAATATATATTTTCAAACAAAAACTATTCACCTATCAATTTCAGCGCTACAAATAAAAACTACTTTCATTAAAAAGATAATATTTTCATTCGCACTTATAAAGCTTCGTAGGCGTCGGCATCACGTGCCTAGATGTAAAGATATCCAAGTTTAAACACTCCCGTGTAGCTCGATGCGAGTGACAGTTCCCAACAGAAAAATCGATGGTACGAGAAACGGTAGCCGACCAGCGCCGAGTTCACGATCGGCCGGCGACCCGCCGAACTGGGGCGAGCCCAGGCTGAAGGACTGCGGGAGATCGCGAGTGTCTCTGTCAGTCCGCGTAAGCCCATTAGAATAGGTAAGACTAGATTTTCTTACTAATTTGCTGTACAGTTTGAAGTAAACGACATCGGAATTTTAACATTTTAATCCGTAGAGTGTTTCAATAGATACACACAATCATTTCTTGCGGAGGATTTTGTTTAAATTTACTCTTGTGTTGCGTTGTTCATATGTACCTAGTGAAAGTTAAGAATTACGTAACATTAAAAAATTTCATTCGTCATTAATATAAGCCCGAAAGGTTACCTATAATTAGGACGCTGAAACCTTAACCAAGAAATACTTTAATATTTGTCGTCGCTTAAAGCAGTCAATTGCCTACTTGGTTTATCAAAATGTATAACGACTGCCTCGGCGTGTTGGTTGAAAGTGCGACTGCGGATCCCGGGTTCGATTCCCGGGTCGAAAGCTACAAAAAAAATTCTATTTAGAAAATTTTCGATTAGAAAATCTAAATAAGAATTCCGGTAGTGATTCGGAGTCTAAATATGTGCCCGATGCATGACAATAGGCTTACCACCTATTCCATACTGGGACGTAAACGTAACCGGTGAAAAGTCCGATTAAATCTTAAGTCCATTTCAGTAACGTCAATTAATATTATCTTAAAAGAAAATTACTATTCCAGATGTGGCGCATGAGAACTGTGAATTAATAGCAAAGCAACAATAACGCGATAAGAGTAATACAATAGTTGTAGTATCGAGGCCGAGGCGGGCGAAGGGATTGGACGTTTAAACGAATCATTAACCTAGTAACTTGCGGATAACGAATGGTATTT
>DWEI01006569.1:0-10000 GCA_018245875.1 Mysoria ambigua | reverse complement strand
TATAACATACATATACATATATAACGTACTTATAGTGGATAACGTACGTATAGTGGAGTTATAACATACATATACATATATAACGACTATAGTGGGAGTGTTCCCTTTGCTCATGCAGTCAAAGAAATACAAGCGTGATGTTATGTTAAATAAATGTTGATTTATTACATGTGTAATTAATAAATAAGAATTATTGTGTTAGTAGGCTTTGTGATAATTAAACCATTCTGTTATATAAACTATAGTATTATGTCAAAAAAACTGGTTTATTCCGTATACAAAATCTACATAGGGCTTGCCTTCCCTGACTTGAATTATTGTATGAAATTGTACGCCTCCGTGTTATTCGTACGTAAATATATTTTCATGATTTCCATTTATTACATAACACAGAGTTCAGAAGCAACTTGTACAAACTTGGGGAGTTTATCGAAATCCGATACTTGACAGGATCGAAGTAGCGTTCGGTGTTTGAGATAAGGCCTTCCTGTTTATAGGGCACTCGAGCGACAACCCTTTGTTTATGCATATCGTACCACTGCAATATAATAATAACTAGCATTAAACTAAGGTAAGCGAATGAACGGATAAAATCGCGGCATTTTTTTATTGCAGTTCACCTTATCGTCAATCAAATGTTAATAAAGATGTCTAAAATAAATAAATATAATAAAGAAATAAACGGCAATGAATTTCAATAACTAAAAATAATTGATAATAATCGTTACAATATTCGACATATAATAATGTTAAATATGATCAATTCACATTTATAAGCCAAAAATAATATGCAACGTGTCAAATACATTTCGTAATGCAGTAGTTTTGTTTACCACTCGACGATACGCGACCATGTATCCTTACGATCTCCGAGTTTCTTTCCTCCCAAAGATTTCAGCGAAGCGGTGGCGTGCCCCGTAATCCCTCCGTTCCCGCTCCCTACTTCGTCGGGTAACGCCTTCCACCTCTGTCGTGTCAGCTCACGTGGAATCATTTACGAACCGCTTAGCTGCCTCCAAAAGGAACACGTCAACTTTTTTTATTGTCAGTAAAAGGAATATTCGTTTGTAAAGAAAATGTTATAAAAATATTTAATAGCTGTGCATCAAAGTTTACGTGTTCCGCGAGGTTCCACCTTTCCTGTCACTGGCGTGCTCATAACTCTGCTTATGAACACACCAGTGTTTTGCCTTCCCACACCGGTAACTAATGATAAAATTATTTACAGAAAAGTGATATATAATATTTATTGAAATCTATTTTTGATGTAAAATTACCAAGTTCATTCCGTCGAAGTACAAAGTATATGTAGTGTGTTGAAGAAAAAATATAGTTTATTTAGAAAAAGAGATATAAAATAAAACATTATGTGGTGAAGTGTAAAAGTGTTAAAATGAATTTAATTGTAACTATCCGTGACAGGGGACTGTTTTATATAGGACGTGTTAAAAGGAAAACGATATGGGATGACTCATAGTGAGGAATGTTATGTTCGAACCACTATCCGAACCGAAGATGATCCGCGAAATTCACGACAATGCTGGGGGTGTCGCAAGCGGCGCGATGGAGGAAAGCGAGGGAGGCGGGAGTGGGGGTGTCGAGGTCGATATGGACGACTGTGGATCCCTTACGCTACCCCCAGACTTGCCTCCCTATTCTGGCGATTACATCATCAGCGACTATATGGAACGGCTAGGTACACGGCTTAATATACTTGAAACTGAACTCAAATATGCATGGCGAGCATTGGACTTACTAAGCCAAGAATATGTCAGAATGTGGGAACGATTGGAACGGTTAGAAGCCTTACTCGCAGATCAACAGGGTGTAATATCAACACTACTCGATTTTTACACTTGTCGTACGGCAAATTCTAGAGATCCTATTACAAGACTCGAGGTTATAAGAGAAATATTAGGCAATGGTACCATCGAAGATGGAATAGAAGAAGGATTGGATATAGGAAGAACAGCAGTATTATTAGATCAGCCAGAAGAGAGTATGGAATCAAATGAGGCTTTCTATAGAAGTTTAAATCAAGCATATCGAGATGATTTAGTATGTGAAGAAACATCTAGACCGCCTTCCCAGTTAGATATGATCTGGGAAGCCCCAGAGGAGCAGGAAATAGAAATTATGCCAACAACTTCTAGACAAATTTATAGTTCATCGGATTATAAAGATTACCGTGGCTTACAAGGTGGACCTGGTATCAGCGAAAGAGACTTAGTGCATTTGTCCACCTTAAGTACAATTGATCAAATTACAGTAGATAAATTACATGAATTAGATAGGCTGACAACTCAATTGCATAAAGATTCGAGAGAGTTAAAAGACTTGAAAACTAGACTTCTTAGTCCTGAAACGAAAATAACATCTAAACACGACAGAGACATAGAAGCAAAAACCTTGGTGGAAGATGGTAACATTATAAACGAACAATTAAAAAGTATGTATTCTGGTGGTGAAGGTTGGGCAATAAATGACATGATGAAGAGTTTTGATGATTTTATTTTGAGTATGCCTAAGGAAAATATTATGAGAGAAAAGTCTCCGTCAAGACTGTCGCTTTCAGAAAATATAACGTCAGATAGAACAATAGATTATTTACCTCCAACTTTATCACCCCGGCGAAAATTTGTACCTGAAAGAACTACTACTGAGCCATATACAACTGTTACGGGCCGGCTAGCTTATAGTTCAGCAGTAGCTAATGCCGAGATTAACGCTGCAAAAGCATCAAAATCTCCTAGTGCACTCTCAAGGGAACGTTTTGAATATAGTCCATCGTATCAAATAACAGAAACATCCAGAAAAGCTTATTATTCATCTAAAGGAACACAAGCTTTGAATGATATTTATAAAGGAACAGCAGATCAACATTCACCATTATCAGTTCATGAAATATATGATGAACCTACAAATAATAGATTAGATTTAAGCTATGAGGAAGGAGGTAGATCACGAAAATCGCCAAGTCCGCCTCCGCCAGCACCTCCTAATGGAGCAGAACTATTTTCTACAATCGAAAATAATAATGAGCTTTCTATTAATCAAGCTATGTTAACTACAGGTATTATCCAAGCAGATAATATGCGTCTCAGTCCGAGATCCCCTAAATCTCCTAAAACATCTCCTAAACATGTAAAAAGAGATGCTGCAAATATCGTCGCAGCTAAATCTGACTCCGGGCTATCCTCAATGAGCGGTTGGTCCAGCTTAGAAAAAAGCCCCGGATCACCCAAGACGGGCAGAATTGCTCATATTAGTCATGACGGGCATAAAATGAGGATGTCTTCGCCTCAATCAACTCAAAAAACACCTTACGAAGTTGATGTAAAGCCCTACTTAGAAACTTTAGTAGATTCGTACGTATATGAGGAAAAACTTAATAGGCGAGAATATGGTACTAGACAAATCAACAACTTCAAAGATACGAGTGGTATGGTAAATATACCAAAATTACAAGATAAAATAGATAACGGGTTCTTAAAAAGTGATATTCCTTATACAAATTTTAGTCAAAATACTCTTAGCAATATTGGAGAATATTATTATGGAAATGATGCCCCATCAATTTATTCTGTAGCAGGAAATAGACAACCAATTTTTACTACTGTATATAGTACGCCAAGAGGAATGTTATCCGAAGACAGAAATTTTTCTGAATTATTAGATAGAAATGAAATTACAGAAGCTATACCAAAACAACCAATTGATTCCTTTCCACCAGAACCTAGTTATCATGCACAAACAGTTGTTATACAAGCAACCAATACCGCCAGAAAACCACTTACAAGGGCGAACACAATGGGACCTAGTGATCCTCACTTTTACCAAAATGGTTATAAAGTAACTGGCCACCGTTCTGGATATCCGACAGGCAATTTGACTGATGCGTTATCGTATTATCCTACGTCGAGTAGGTACGATATACCAAAACGAGCATCAATTGAAGATCAACTCTCTTGGCAGGGAGGAAGTAGATCACCTACTAGCTCAATGGAAACATCAAGTTTAAAATCACATTCCCTGAATATATCTGAACGAAAACAGTTTCAGACTCAATTGCAACAGGAATATTTTAAACAACAACAATATGATCAGCGTAACGGTAACATAATGACTGAAGAAGCATATGACAAAGAAGCTGAGGAGCATAACAAAATAAGAAAAGAACAATTTCTTGATTCGAGTGGAGTTCTAGTAACAGAGTCTGGGTATGTTTCTATATCGTCAAATTTCATAGGCAAATCTCAAGATAAACAAAGTAAAAAACCTAAGCGAACGTCTTCTTTAAAATCTGCAATGTCTTCTATGAGTCACTGGTTACCTGATTTACATCTACCAAAAAAGCATAGATCTCATTCCTTACCATCCGGAGTAGATTCCGTTGAAGAAGAACAACAACAACAGCAACAAGAAAAATCATTGAAAGAAAGAATACTGTCAGCTCAAAGACGAAAAAAGAAATATCACTTAGTTGCATCAATGTCTGGTTTATTGCAAAAGGCTAGAAGAAAACATCAAGCTAGTCATCAGTCATTATCAGATCCTGAAACATCTGAAACAGAATGGTCAGGTGGCCGGTCAAGTGCTCAGTCGGAAGACAGTGACAGTGTATTTTCAGATTCAACACACGAAAGTAACATGTTTGCAAAAGTACCGCCTAAATCTAAACAAAGAAAAAATAATAATCAAGAAATAATCGAACAGCAACAAATGATTCAGGAATTACAACAGCAAGATGATTATCAGGATGATGAATATGATGATGAGTGTATTTTAGAAGAAAATGAGAAATATACATCGAATAATATACCAAGAGATAAAAGTGATGACATTGACTTTCATTTTGCTCGTATAAGTCAAATGAAAAAAGATAATATTAAAGAACTTGAAAAGCTTGATATTGATACAGATATATCCAATATAGATCCTTTTGAAGACGATGATAAAGATGACAATCAGTCACCTGCCTCTCTTTTTGCCACAGTAGGTGACGTAAAAAAAGCAGCTGCAGTATCTGAAGATGGCTTAAGCGAAACCAATAAGTCATACAGTGGAAGTTCGCAAGAGTTTGCTGTGTCACGAGCCTTGGGAAAATACAGACTTAGGAAGTCTTCATCGGTATCAGATGAGCAATCGGATGAACAAACAGGTGATATGTCTCCACCTAAGCTTGAAATGCCTTTACAAGAGGAAGCAAGTCACGATACGATAACTGAAAAAGAAAATAGGCAACGTAAAGCAAGTGCACCTGAGATTGTTAGCAGTATGGCGCCTGAAGATTCTGGTATTTATCAAGAACGCAGTCCATCTATTCAAAGTAATAGATGTATTACGAATAAGTTTCAACCCCGACATCAACAAAGCTTGGAAATACCCAACAAACATGATGACGATGATAGTAGAAGTACGCATTCTTGGAGAAGTGGATCAAGGGTATCTTCAAGAAGACAAAGTACGGAGGATAGTATTGATTCAGAAGATGAATGGTACTGTTACGAATTAAGAAAATTAGAGGAAATGGAACACCAATCCCAATTAGAAATGGAAAGAGAGCAGACATTGCCGGAAGAACCAGAAATGGAGGAGCTACTGACAAATGAGCCAGATGAAAATTTAAAAGAAAAAATGTCCTTCGTCCTTAGAGAACTTAAGCTTAAGACTGCAGCAGTCAAAACTAAATACGATGAGACATCACCAAAAGAAAGTTGGAAGGACGTTACCACATTCCCAACAATTTCTGATAAAGTTGATGAAGAATTTCCTGAAAAAGAGTCGGATGATGACAAATCCTATGCTGATTCTGGGTCTGGTGAGACATCAGGTCCTGATAGCCCCGTTCAAAGCGGAGATGAGTTTGAAGATGATGATGAAATACTGCAAGCGCAACAAGAATCCCCACCGGCTGCTGAACCACCACCGCCACCAGACGCTCCTGTTGGTAGTAAATGGAAACTTTTGAAAGCTTTGAAAGATCGAAAAGCTGAAGAGAAATCAACAGAGGCACCAGCAACTGCAACAACAACGACTACTGAGAAGGACAAAGTTAGCGCAGGTGTAAGTTATCTTATGCAAAAATTTCATGAAATTAGAGTTAAGAGCTAAGCTACAGAATAATCATTTTTAGAAATTAGATAACACTTATGTGTATTCAATGCGAAAATATTACTTATATTACTTAAAAAATGCAGTTGCTAAGTCATTTATTCCGCTTCTCGTTATAATACTTAATGAACGCGTAAGAGTAGAAAAATGATACGTATTAACCTTAGATTAATTGAAGGGATATTGGCCTACTTATAACATTTACAAAAAAAAATGATTTATTTAAAGCGAAACTAGCTGTAACAAGACAAACACCACATACAAATTTAACATGTGACAGAACAGAATAATCGCGGTTGTGATCTTGTATTCTTTACAATGATATGCATTTATTCAAACTAAATCTACGCACTCACTTCTATTCGTGTTTTCGTCTATGCGGAGTGGTGTTATAGGCGAGTCTACTGAGACGTTCCAATATATTATATATAAGTAACTAGCTAATATCCGTGTATTTTTGTCATCGACATGAAGAAGTACTTCAGTCTCCTTGTTGACTGTAGTTGCTGCGTACCATTAGGTGATCGTAGAAAATCAAGCTACGAAATGAAATGTACAACGTTAGCTTTACTTCTTTGAAATCCATCGTATTATTAAAGGAGCTTATGCACCACTCGGTTGAAGACTTCGGCGAGCAATACTTTAATGAACACTGATATTCTCGTTTGATAATTTTATTGATTGCTCGCCTTTATACGGCTTTTTATAATTTGTTAATATTTTAAACATAGGTATATTATACATGTATCGGAATACACAACCTTATATACTAAGAACAACATTATGATATAATACAATACATACATTTAACGATTCCGCGTAACTAACTGATCAGTATTGACGTTGTTTCTATTTGATTATGGCAATAATTAGATATAAATACAATAGACAAATAACATTTTCTTAAATTATATACATTCATTGTATTTTGTTTTATATAAAGCGATAAGATTACAGATCATAACGGTTATGGGCTTCGAGGTAAATATGAGGTTATACGTTAGTAGGGAATCGACCTCCATGGGAACCATTTAAGAAGTAGCTTAGTTCAGTATTAGCGTCACTTCTAAATATATATAATTTAGCTACTCAGTGCTAAGCGCTACTCGAAGAAACTTAACCATTTCATATGCTGTGTAACGGCTCGGAGGATACAAACGTACAAAATCATATGCCGTCATATCATTTCATATCACGAATCATAGAATCGTTTGTGTTACGATCGATGGTAGCAAATGTTCATATAAAATGAAAATATATTTAATGAGTCATTTTGAAAATTTCGATGCACCAAATTAAATGAATGGTTACCTATGGTATTTTATACGTGTATCGAATCGTACGGCTTTTAATGTTTAAAGTGTAACTTTATATACATATTTATACTAATGATGATGTAAATGTTCGTGTATTGAGATTTTTATATAACATGTCCATTGCGAACAATCGATGACGTCACAAGGCATACATAAAAATGAGCTCATTATACACACTCGTACATAATCACAATCATAAGAGAATGACATCACACAATAAACTTCGAGCCCGTGAGTCGTCATTCGAATTACTTTCATGGAATTTTATTATAATATAGAAAGCAAGTAGATATTTAACTAGAGCCATACACGTATTATAAAAAAAATTAGCTGGCACTTGATGTAACATGTTATACGTAGATGATTAGATATCGTATAGTGAATTTATATGGACGAAATAAGAAATGTTTTCCATAACATACGCATACATGTAATTATTAAAATTTCAGCTTTCGATTCAATATTACTTACCTTATTATGAGATATTTACGAGCTCCAGTAAGTCCAAGATATTTGCTTATTAGCCGGTAGGAAGACCTAAACATATTAATTACATAAATGGGTTGAATATTATGACAACGTACGGGACATTTTATTAAAATATACATATATGTTTACAGCAGTTGGCAGAAGGTCAACAAAAATACGATTCAATTCACTTCATTCCCAATTCCCTAATTCAGTTAATTAGCTATTGTAGTGTTACTTTCTCACCGGCTATAATATAACTGTCTTTATGCAATGGATTACAGGCGAACATGACTTATACTAACATCGCTCTGTAAATCTCTAACTATAATAATATGAATAAAACGCTATGAAACTGCGAAGAGAACAGTCTGCCGATTACTAAATAAATGCTTTAAATCTCCGATTGTTATATACAATATTAATATTCAACAGGTATTGTTATAATATAAGGATTATTATAATATTGTTTACACAATATTAATTCTCCACTAGTAGCATTTGTTAGATTACATTTGTTGTGATAATTAATTTATGATGTTGATACTTGTTAATTACATTTCGATAAATTTTTACCTTTTCAAAGTTTAATATTCATTAAATTGTTTGCAACAATAAAAAAGCTATCAACAATGTTGGTCCGTATTTTTAATAACGCGGCAAAACTATTTTTTATTATTACAAAATAGAAATATTTTTGAAATATGGGAACAATAAAAAAAACGAATGTTGAAATAAAAACTGTTGTGCCATTGTGTTTTAAAATTGAAACACGGATCGTTTTGAATTTTGTTTTTATTTCCTACTACTTCAGTGGAAAAGTACACAGTTCAACATAAAAAAACTGTATCGTAAAATATCTGTTTAAATAAATTATTTAATAACCGAATATAATATTAATATTAAAGCGGTTTTTAATAATCATTCAAACACTTATATTATTGATTTACTCGTATTTAGTAAAAACTAACTTCAAATCTTCAAAAATTTTATTTCAAAGCGTTTACACCGACGCGTCCCAATTCACAACGCCATATGTACCTTACTTGTAACATCTGTTGAAACATTTCTGCCATTGACGCTTGAAGCTTGTGACACAAACATTGCCAGTACTTTGAACATTTTTGCGATTATAAATTTCTTTACTCGATAATACAAAACAGCAGTGGGATAAAATCTATCGAAATGTAAACGTTTTATGTGTTATTGTTACATGTGTTGTTACGTTTTTTAAATAAACAAATGTTAGCGTTTAGTTTTTTTTTATTTTTTTGTTATTTAATTGTTATTTTTTTTCTTTTGTTTTTAGAATGGATCCGGTGGCTTCAATGAACAGGGCGGTCGGGGAAATGGGTATGTGGAATTCAATGGCAATTGTTATGGCACAAACTATGTAAATATGTGTAAAATTTTACTTTGACCATGAGAAATAATAAAAATATATTTTTATAGGCATCCCGGAGACAATCCATTTTATAGCAACATCGACAGCATGCCCGACATCCGGCCCAGACGGAAGTCGATCCCTCTCGTCTCTGAGCTTGTAAGTAGCCGCCAAATTTATTTGAAACCATTTGATTACTGGTAAACAATCCGAGTTAGCTAATTTTCTTATCAGGCCAGTTTCAACGGACTATCTTGTTTTAAAAAAATATGAGGACGTAACGAACGGGCTAAAAGCTTAAAGTATAAAAAATATATACAACTCGTGTCTTGTGGCTTGGTGTTGAACAAAACTCTATATAATTAACAAAATAAAAATACGATACATAGTAATCAAAGTAATAAAAAGTCAGCGCGGTGACTGACTGGTGATAAATAAAAACATTTACAGTCAATTTCTATATTTTTTCATACTTTAAGTAGAGAAGATAGATGCTTGAAACTGGTCCTTGATGTTGAGAGCTCGACGTACGCTTCCTGATGCTTAGTAACATTAGGCGCGTAATAAATG
The DNA here is from genome assembly GCA_018245875.1 of Mysoria ambigua. Lineage (NCBI taxonomy): Eukaryota > Metazoa > Arthropoda > Insecta > Lepidoptera > Hesperiidae > Mysoria > Mysoria ambigua. The sequence goes on along the minus strand of DWEI01006569.1, from coordinate 148 downwards.
TTTTCTTCTCAAAGAAATGTTTCCATATTGTGTCTATATTTCTTGAACAATATGTGGGAGATGGTATTAAAGACGAAAAATATCGATTAAAAAAACACTTTAATTCAGTATTTTTTCGATTCTGCGAGATTTCAGTAAATGTAATGGA
>DWEI01006568.1:0-10001 GCA_018245875.1 Mysoria ambigua | reverse complement strand
GTAACCGGTGTATCGTGGGAATGTTCTGCATTCCTCTGCCTACCCCTTCGGGGATTACAGGCGTGAAGTTACGTTTTTAAGTCCGTAAACATGAAGTAAAGTAGTCGTATATAAATGAAACAGCGTGTTGTACTGAGACTGTATTTTAAGACTTACTTTGAGACAATATTGCTGTGTGTATGATTATTATAATTATAAACATCTACTTTATATCATGTGACTCTACCCCCGCAGCTTTGTCTATGGAAACGATATTTTACGATTCATGTTCTCGCTGAATTTTAGAAGCTAGGGCACAATTTATTCTTTCACTCGTATACAATATTTGCCTGTCTCCTGTTTTCATCTGCTAAAAAACGTCGTTTATTAATGTCCATTATGTATTCATGTTTGAAAATAAATAGAATAATTTTGAATCTGTCCAATAATTTTCAGACTGACACACGTTCTGGCACATATCCGATCATTAGATGAATATATTTTTGTAAACTCACAGTACGACACCTATTCACAGCGATGAGACATACAAAATATCAGTGTGTGTAAACATATATGAGAAATTCTTCATACCTTGAGTTCTTCATAATACATTTTAAATTATGAAATTTACCAACTGCCTCTTAGTCAGCCTCACCTCTTGGTGGCAGTTAGCTATGGCTGTAAAACATCTCATTCCGGAAAGGTGTTCCCTTGCAAAAGTAGAATGGTAGAAGGATGATGATGTTAATATCGCACAAAATATACACTCACAAATAGATAAGTAATGTTCTAGAAGTTTCTAGAAACTACTGGGACAAATCTTCCAGAAACTGCTAGAACATTTATAGCGTTGTTAATTTGTACTTTACGCAATATCTACATAACCGTCAACACTTCAAACGTGCCGCTCATGTCGATGGGATATTCTAATAGTTTCTATACGCCGCATAGTAACTTACGCTCACAGTAGGTACACAACTTAGAAGGTCCCGTCCTAAGTAGGAGAAGGCCGCTTCCGCAACGCCGTCCTCATTAGTAATCGAAAGTGAATCACCATATGCCGTTACCGTGTGTAGCAGCCACTCGCTCGTCTAATTAAGATTTTTAGCTGTCGACCAACTTGTTCTAAGTATCACAAAATTGATGACCGCCACCATATTATATACATGATGCGTCTTCATAATTAGTATTTTCACATTATAATTCTTTTGTATTCTTGGTCATTTAGAGATTAGTTTGCACGAAAGCATTATTGTAATATGAAATATTTTAAATGTTATAAATACGTGTTTTAGTACGTACGTGTTTCGAAAAGGACCGATTGAATGTTGGGATTCTTAATATTACAGTATTCTTGTACGAATGAATTCGACATTAATTCGATTACTCAATGAAATATTCCTTTAAAAGTATTTTATGTCGTTTTATCGTGACCTTAATGACTTGCGTGTAGTTTTATAATGGTTTTTTAATATCGTCAACTCGTAGCGGCATACTTGTTGATTACACGTTTATCTGTGGGTGTGGGTTGGATAATGTTCTAGATAATTCGAAACTGAACTATGAATTTGATGGCTATATCAGCCTTACTGTCGACAACGATAAAAGATACGGTATTCCCAAACCTTAGAATTTTCGCAGAGCTAAAGCCATTGCTTGATTTGTCATAACTGACAATATTCGCTACTGTTATTATTGTATCGCAACGAAACGTTGCTTATGAGTTAAGCAGGCAACACCAAGTGCGAAAGAAATAAAGTTTTCTTTTACATGCATCACTTTCTTCATATACGCTCATTGATTTCGTAGAATTCTGATTCCGTTAGCCCATTTATGAAATTATGTGTAAACGTCCTATATATTACGAGTAATTAATATTAGAATAACCTGTTTCAATACCGCTTAGTCCTGTGTTATTCTCACTACTTATTCAAAATTTAAATAAAACCTCGTCCGATTTCATTAATTAAATAAACCGTATTAATTAAACATTATATACAAAGTGAATCATCAACGTTCCAATAATTCATTTCCATTTCTATAATTGAATGAGTTCCATATCTATAATTGAATTATCCAATTATTTATTCAAATACGATAGTGTTATAATGAAAACAGAATTGTTCAGCTCAGTCATAATTGTATTTGGAACAATAAATACAGAACATGCGTAGATCTTTTGTTCTTCATTTCACCCCATACTTAAACATCGCTAATGTCAAGATAAATATTGATTATTTAAATTAATGGAGTAAACAAGTGTCGAGCAGCGAGTGGATCGATAAGAGGTCACGCAACGCATCGCCCTCTGCCTCCGACGTGTTGGCGAGGGAGGTTGCTTTATAACAGCCATCGAAAATTATTATAAGCACTTTACATTGGAAGTGTCGTTAACTTTACAGCTTCGCTTCATTGACCTTTAGGTATATTATCATTTGTGTAATTACATACCTTTAGAGTACGGTCAAAAACAGCGGAATTAGCGTCGTTGAAATATGGAACTAAACAGGTTTTATATGCAATATTATTGGCTAGATAGAGTGTAATTCAACGCGAATTTATCACTCGGCGTGACTGTTACGCGGGTGGTTTGAGCCTTTCAGCTGTCAGGTTCTAAGAAGGTGTTAAAAAGTGTTTAGAAGTCAAAACTGTGCTGATCTCGTCGGAATGTAGGCGCGTGTGTAGATAGATACGCGAGGCGGACGGTGAGGCGCGACGAACGGAAGGCTGCGCAGAATGCTTGCGGCCGGCTCGTGTTACCTACATCGCGTACCGAGACGACACTGGAAGCTAACAACCACGATATTATTATATTTACCGAAAAAATTAGAATTGTTTTAATAGACTTTTAAATAATATGATTAAACATGCTTAGCTCAATTAGTCGATCATATTGAGTGGAGTTTGAGATCTTATTTAGCTCCTATCGATCTACTATTGAAATCGACAATCTGAAATTTTATACGCACTTAAAAACAATGATTTTTCCTGCTTATTCTTAGAAGGTACATTGTAATACTTTTGGACGATAAATGTTTTTTTTTCCGAATGAATTCTTGATTATCATTATATACTCATATTATTTCAAACAACTCACACGATATTTTAATTATTTGTACATATGAATAGAGATTTCACAGATATCTATGTTTGTCTTCGTAAACCTATATTAAAATCTCTCGCATAGTTCTTGAGATCAAAAAGCACAAAGGAACACGCAGATATTGAGACTTTTCGTAACTATGTCGCGATGTATGTTAATTTATGATGTATGTTAATCGCTTAAATAGAGGTTTTATTTCAGAGATTAAAGCCTCAAGTTAAAAGTTATAAAGAATATATTAAGCACACGCATCCATCCATTGAACAATCTTCGGAATAAAAATTTAACATACATTTCAATATAATTTATATTTAAAGTTATACGCATAAAATATCTTATTTGTTATTCGAATAGTGTGAAAAGGTATAATAAAAGGCTTTCCGTTATGAGTTAGCTATGCAAATGATACTGCCGTGCCTACGTGATATATTTCTGCGATATTTTCTAACATTTTTATCCAGTCTGTGTAAATATGAACATGATGTATCACGAGTACACCGCATATTTCTAATTGCTCGTATGAAGAAAGCGGTAGATCCGATTGGCGAAAGATTCGGCGCACAGCTTAATAAAGTATTCTAGTATACACGTCCACGGGCGAATGTGGTGGAGACGCGGGCGCGGGAGAGCGGCGCGGAGGCTGCGATCGATACGCGCCGCTCGCCGCCGCTACGAAAGCGAACGCACCGACCTCGCTGCCCTTCACCGGCGAGTCGACGAACCCTGAACCCCGCACCCCCGCGCCCCCGCCACGCGCCCCGACCCTACCACCAGCCCTTCGCACTTCCCTACGCGATCTCCGTGACCCGTTTAGATTTCGAATGATACTAGCATTGTGCCAACTGCCGACCGCTTCGTCGCCGTCGAGCCCTTCAGAAAGAATGACGTGACTCATGATATATGCGTCATATTAACGAAAAAAACAGGGCACAAGCAACTAATTTTTGAACCATGATTCATTATTTTAACGCCTTTATATTGATTTTTAACATCGCGATGCAGTCAGTAACATAACATTAATACTGCGTCAAGCATATACTATGTACATAAAACATCTCACTATAGCGTTTAATATGAAAGAGCAAGTAATCTACTAGATTTGTAACATACTTACATTCTTACGAATACTGACATTAAATTATGTGATTTTGTCGTCTTACAATTTTGCTTCATATCATAAATCCGTTCCCACCCAACTAAGCTATACATGTATCCAGCAAGACATCTATTTTTGCTGATTTAAAATATGTACCAATTGTACCAATCGTAGGCACCAATTGTAAATTATATGTTTATGTTTACATTAGAATCTATATTGTTGCAATTGCAAATTTAATTTGTTTAGATTCTACCAGAGAATCGTTTAAAAGTGTGATAATGAAACGACCAGAATCGCTCCATCGAGATCGGCTCGAGATTTGAACATATGGAGTGTCTATAATCTTTGCGGGGAGTCTAGCCAATGAACTTGAAACTGGCGGGCCTCCGCTGCGCTGGCTATAAATAGTCGGGCGTCTTCGCGATTGGAATATGAAGATACTGATACAATGTTAACTTTACAGGCATAGTAGCGACATAATCACATCTGTGACATTACTGTTGCTTTTGTCCTGCGTTTATATTGTATTATAGGTAATACACTCATTTATTAATGATTATGTAATTAATAATTAATATTTGTTATTATAATAAACATTATAATTTAAATGGTTTCGTTACCCAGAATCATAATGTTACGTCGAGAACATCATTACTACGGCTATTTTTGAGCCGCGCTCGTGGCATTTGGGACGCGCGCTGGAAAATATCTGCTTACCCACAGTTCTATTCTCGGCTGCCCTACAAACAGCGCACTCTTACTTCACCGCTGAAATTCTAAACTTTTAACAAATTTATAAATAATTTTCGTAAAACAATACATGCATTGTAAAATATTCTAAAACATTCAAATCTCGGTCAATTATAATTGGTTAAAACGTAACGAAAAAGAAGCAAGTCTGATTATTGAATTCTTAAATAAACGATTCACGGTCTCATGAGTTTTTAATGAATTCACGGCTTTATCCAGAGCGACGAAGTAAAAAATCAAGCTAATTAGGTTTGGCCGAGCTTCGCTTAGACTGCAAAAACGGACAATGTATATTTAAGATTTCGTCTAACATTCACGTTGAGTCAACTTAACGGTAAATTGCCGCTAAGCTCAAAATTATATACGTACACAAATTCTAGTAGCTTATACACGTCTCGACATTGCTTACATGTGGTTTTGAGATTTAGTCTCAATTTAATATTGCATTGTGAGCCACGTATATATTTATTTGAGGTTTTTCTTCGGTCTGCCTTATGCATTCTTACATATATATTGTATTAAGCAATAAATATATAGATAATTGAAATATAAAATCAAGCCACATAGATAATTTTAGTAATGTTGAAGATGGTCTCACTGTCAAGCAATATCTGTTAGTAGTCACAGTTGTATGTCTGCAGTTAGTAGTAGTGCTTATGGTCCAGTTTGAAGGGTGTAGAGATATACAAAGGCGAGAGAACGAGATGAAACTATTGCAAGAACTATTCATCGAGGGATCTTATTTTCTGTAAAGTTTAGGTTCAATAGAATCAGACAGTATTCATATTGGTAGTTGTCATGCAACTCAATTACAATTTTGTCTAAATAAATAAAATATGACATCGGACAAGCGGTTCGATTGTTAGTGTAAAATGTATTGACATGTTTTGTCTGAGATTGTCGTGTTAATGTTTGTATATTATTAATAACAATTTGACCTTCGAACCACAGATTATTAACTATCTGTCCTAATGTGACGGCCGTTACAATGATTCATCACTCATATCTTGCCAGAATGTATAAATATAAACAAATATATTGATATATGCCTAACTGCTTCAAGTAGGCGTTGACAATTCGAAATAGTTTTATACAAACAGGACCGTCAATTCCACTTTAAGGTTGTCTTAAAAACCTTAATAAGACATGAAACGAAAACTTAAACGATAATATGGGGTAATTGAATAGACTAGTCTCTAATAGAAGGGAAGTAAGGGGGTTCGCAGGTTATTCAACCAATACGGTGCAGCGTGGCGGGGTGGCGGCGACCGGGCCGGGGGCCGCGCGCCCGGCGCAGTATCGATCGCCGAATGCGACAGACACCAGCCCGTACACTTGACATTCGCGTTACCATACCCACGAAAGGTCCTCGACCCGTACATTTTCTAAATTTCAATATAAGCACACTCAAATTCACACATTTTCCACATAACAATATTTCCGCCTCTAAATGGCATTTAATAAATATTATTATTATCTACATTGTTTTCTTATTAAATCACCACCGTTCCCCACACGTTCCGCGCCGTAATTTGACGCTCCTTTTAATTATACTTGTACATTGCAGTTTTTAAACAGCATTGTAATAATCGAAGCGAATATTTGCGATGTGCATGTAGTATGATGACTGGTTTATCATAATTGTTGATTAAATTATTTTTTAATTGTCGTTTTGCTTGTTAACAGGTGAAGAGGTGCCGGGACAGAAGCAGCGCAAAGGTTTCTTCAGAAGCCTGTGGAAGAAATCCCGCCATTATTCATTGGAACACCCGTGACCACACAGGCCTACGTTCTTCTATGAATCCCTTCCGCGGTCCGGACCATGCAGGCACATTTATATAATGCTTGCATGAACTAATGAAGAAACGTCATCCGAACGCATCATTCGGTAACAATATCGAATCACTCCGATAGTTTAGGTCAAATTAAGTGTTAAGACTTTGGGTTTAAGGTGCAAAACATAATTGACGTGAATAACTTATTATTATTACACCTGCGTGAATTCTGGCTTTCGTATCGAGGTTCGAATAAATAAGTTCCGTTTAGTCGCGTGTTACAATTAATTGCAAATGTATAGCGATATTGTTAATTTGTTTAACCGATAGTTTAAAACGACACTGCGTAATTTATTGAAAGGGCGTGCAATGTATTTTTTCGCCTGCAGGATAATTTCTTTTTAATGTTATTATTAAAATAGGAGTGTAGTAATGTATGTAGTTAAACACATAGAACGCGATGTACATTGTACACCAGCCTTTTGTTACACGTCGCGGAGGCGATGTGAGCGACACAACTGATTTTATTCGAGACGTTACGTTTTCGCGACAGTTCCCGAGCTGCGTTTTATTGTAATAATGGACACAACACTAACTTCCTGTAGTATTAGATATTGTCGTGTAAAATGATTCGTGTGTTGTAACTTATAAAGAACCAAACTCACTTTATAGGCTATATAGCTACTGTTTTAACATTTTATACCGGTCCTTGTATTCGAGTGTACTTAACTCTTATAAATGTAGATTTTGTCAAAGAAAAATAAATTATGTTCATTAGCAACCGAGTCGTTTCATTGAACACCTAGCTAACGTGCGTGCGGTGCGGGGGTTGCGAAGTAAGGAAACAAACCGATATAATACAAATCATTTTTATTATTAGATAGACACAGTTCCCATCGCTTATCAGAAACAACGTACAAAGCTATCGTAGTAATATCAAATATAAACAATATGCACCCTTCGTTTACTGCAAGCCTTGTTCGAGGATACAGGATAATTGAGCGCTTCTAGATCTGCAGCTAAGAGATAGAATAGAACAGAATGCAAACGTTTATTATTCACTACATATGATTACAATGATTGCGTAATTAAAAGGAAGCATAGCAAAATAGTGGGCGGCGCGGCGCGGCGCGGGCGCCGGCGCGCGGGACGTTCTCACACGATGGTACCAGTGGGACTAGAGATTTTCAATTAAAATTGTAATATTTTTAATTGGGTTACAGTGTCTTTCATTTCGTAACAAGCCCTTACGCAAATGTCTATTTGTAAATTACATATATAATTATGTTGTATATATCGTTACAGTAATTTCATTACGTGGTTATCATATTTTTCTCATCAAGCATCTGTATTACGCGCAAAACATTATACTGACGGCGAGACGCAACTTCCACAACACTGTATCGTTAACACGCGAGATTTAAAAGATTTTTTTTATCAGAGTGCTTGAAAAGAAATCTAAAAAAAATCTCTATACACCATGCTTTGAGACCTGCTTGTAAAGCAAAAATACGCTTTACCATATGGTCAATAAAAGCAAATTTCAAAATACAAATTTAAACCAGTCTGCATTAACAATCACTCTGGGGAAGCGGTGAGCGTATAAAAGGAGTCCTGAATCCGCAAAGTAATTGTATTTGCACACGGATACTAAGCGCATCAGACACTGATGACGCCATAATTTATCAAATATCAAAAACAAATGAACGGTCCTTATCACTTTTATAGAATATACAAAATGCAGTTTACTTATTTCCCTGTGGAAAAAATATTATCTTATAGTATTCTTAGATCACGGCGCGCTTCGATCTGTGAACAAAGAGAGAGAGAGAATGATGTAAACATCCATTTTTACTTTGACCCATATTCTCTTAGTCAGCTGGTTTATTGACTACACAAAATTCCCAGCGCAGTGCGCCGGGCGGCGATCTTCTGAAACTCACCTCTAAAATCCACAGCTAACTAAATAGTCTCCTAACTTCTCCACTACGGATGCGGCCTGCTGGGGTTGGATGGGTTCTTCATAGAGAGAAATGACCACGGCTGAAAACAACACGACATTAATGACCAGATCTAGTGAACATTCATATTGTACACATCAGAATTATCAGTTCAGTCACATGATATGAATTGAATATCAGTCTAAAGTTAGTTTGAAGTCGATCAATTAGGTAATCGTAACTCTAATGGATAATATTTAGAGCTGTTAAATTTCACAAAATAAACCTTCTAATCATATCTGGCGATTACTCCCGGTATTTTCACGCTGTCCCAGACTTTTTTTCTACCAAAGAGTCATAAATAGTACAATTATAAAACAATATAGGGTTATAAAGTTACATACGTTTTAAGTACATAGTAGAGATTTCATTCAATATCATATGGACCTATCGTTATTACTCCCATGTATCGACTATTCCAAATTCAAAAATCATATTATAAAAATGTAGTGTAACTGACAGTGATATGATTTATATGATTCGACAATCTTTTTACACATAACGATGCGCAAGAACCTCCCCCCCCCCCTCCCTCCTCCCCCTCCCTCCACACTCGCCCCCGCGCACAAGCCACTTGACGTAAACACGACTAGGCGTCCGCTCGTTCTCGTTGTCTATTAGGTAACGTGTTAGTTAAACTGCGAGTCAAATCACATGTTAAGCAATATGTGGGCCATTATCTTCTAATAAATGGACATGGGCTAAATAGGTTTAATTGCTCACTGTCTACACCAGGACCAGCTTTTAATAACATCGTTTATCTGGTTTTAAACAACATCCCAAATGGTACAGTGATAACAATCAATTATCATAGTTCCAAATGGAATGGAACAATGACCGTAATCGAGCATTATAATCATCATCAAAAACATGACGTAGTAACTATATTGATATCCAATAAAATCTTGAATATCTTCTGTTCGAACGACTTAAAACTTCTCCTTAGCAATGAATTGTGTGTATTAAGATATAAATATTATGTAGAAATATATCTATTTCCAAAAATTTGCCCAACAGAAATTTTTGCTGGCGAGTTTAGTTTTGCTAGTCTCTCAAAAGGAGCGTTTAATGTTCGTCAAAATTTAAAATCACACATTAAAAGTTAACGGACTATATCTTGTACTAGAGTTATTGGTAATAAAAAAACTACCTCGTTGGTCGTGTTGGTTGCAGATGCGACTGCCGATCGGGAGGTCCCGGGTTCGATTCCCGGGTCGAACACCACAAAATATTCCAATTTAGATTTTCTAGTAGTGGTTCGGAGTCTGGATATGTGCCCGATTATAAACTTGATC
>DWEI01006567.1:0-10001 GCA_018245875.1 Mysoria ambigua | reverse complement strand
ATCAATACATTGCCGTAGTAAGCAAATGTAAAACGTAAAATGGTATCAATACATTGCCGTAGTAAGCAAATGTAAAATGTAAAAAGATAAAAGTAATTTAGCTACTGTACTGTGCTGAGGCAAATATTTGAAGCGTATTTTGAGAGAGGCTTCAGAAAAGGGCCAAGTGGCAATATTTAATTATCCACCACCACAATCGGTCTGTGTGAAAAGAAAGAAAGTAAGAAATCTTGGAAATTCGAAGTTTCAAACAGTGTAATGCATTACGAGTTGCGAAATCGGATTACAATATTGTTAGGAGATTCAGGTTTTTTTTTATAACTATATTAGATAGCTTTGAGAAGTATTAGTTTGATTATCGAGTTGATTATTGAGGTTTTTAGTATTAAGAAAATTTCCTCTAAATATGCATGTTAAGAAAAATATTTATCAATGTACTCGTATATACGGCTATATTATATGTTGACAATTATTAGATTTTAACATTTAAGATAGGCTCTTCCGTTATACGTCTATCTCTTCCTTCTCTTTCTGTCCAGCTACATCTATCTCTCTCACGAGTCGATGCTACTAGTAAGAAAATTGATTTTTCCCATAAAGATATTATTGGTGGAGCTGGCGAGGAATGAGCGCGTAAGTGAAAATGTCTCGTTAATAGGAAGATAGACAACATGTATTTGATATACGTGTAATCGTATCTTCTTGGCCTCTTCAGTAATTGACGCGTACCTTGCTGGCGGTTACAATAATGTAAAGAGAGAAAAATGTACCAAATTCGTTCTCTTTCTCTCTCTAACGACGAGATGACTTCTTGCTTGTTCACCTTATTTACTAATATAATACCTCAATTATTTTTTAAATTTAGTATTATCAGTATCTGTTGACTGGTATTGCTAAAGATTACATTAATCTTACAAAAAGGGTCATAAATGTTTTCACTCTTATTGAAGTGCACTTTTTACATATGTCATTGTTACTTTTAGTTAATGTGTTAAAATACTATGATCTAAAATTACCATACTTATATCATAATAATTAATTATGTCATAGTAGACTAGTTTTAATAAATACTTAAGTTGCCATAAAGCCTTCACGTCTAGTTAGACATTAATTTATTAATAAAATTACACATTTAAAGCTCAATTACATTTCAAATGAGATTGAAATCGATTATGCCGCTAACGAAGCGTAATGTAATCTGTTCAGTAATAAGTTGTTTTACATCTCATTCCACGATTAAAATATTGTTTACGATTTAAATTGGTGCCATTTTACATTGATCTGTCCAAAGTTAAAGACACTTTGTACAACAAATATATTTAAATATTACGTTTTATATCATGTTACAATGAACTATATTAATTAGAGCCAATTTCATTTTATTTCATTTTTTTTGTAGTACTGATATCTCTAGAAATAAAATTATTTCGTTTCTGAAAACCGCTAATCTGTGAAGGCTGCAAACAGAAACTGAATTCATTACATAATGTCTTTTTTTATATATTCAGCCTAGCTAGCTAGCAAACAGAAAAACGGGCCATGGATATTTGCAAAACACGGGGAGTGGCCAATGTATTGCCGGCTTTGAAGGAAAACTCTCTATGCCTTTTTCATGAAGAGCCCCATGTCATAGCGCACCGGGAAAGCTTCAGATGGAACCACATCCGCATCTTCAAAACTCCAATTTCCAAGTCTCGGCGGAAGAAAGGTGACACAGGCACCAGGTCCATTTAAACATTAGACTGAGAGGCCGACGATGATTATTTTTATCAAACGCAGTTTATAGATTTGAATATCTTATGTATCCACGCCTCCGCAATCTGCGCACATTTGTACAATGTGTTTCTTATAAGCTTCAAAAATAATTTCAAGTTATTAAAATGAAATACAGTTTATAAAATAAATTATTCTGCATCATTTTTAGTTTCGGAGGGAATAATAAAGATATAATATTATGGAAGTTTCTAGAACTTTCAATACGAATGTATTGAAGATAACATATTTTACACTATAACATAAGTAAATATATATTAATTAATATATTATTTAAAATAATGTATTAATTAATGACATGAAAATCAACTTTTCCTCAGTTCCAATTAGATATTTACGCACAATTTGGTCGGTAAAGAAATTTAGATCATGTCGGACTGTGACAGCATTAGAGGGATTTGGATTCAGACTTTTATTATCTATATTAAAAGCAGCCGGAAGACTACGTTAGATCTGTCTTAGAGTGTGTAAATGTAATGTGTGTGATCTGTAAGGAACCACCGTGCGAATAAAATATGATAGTTTAACTCGTCTGTCATCAAAATTATACTTGCCTCAAAGCCGCGGTGCTAGCGTACACTATGATTGTTTCTACTGTTCTCATGACGTCATCGATATTGTTGACTTACGTTTCCTGACAATGTTCGATTATTTAACTCTCGAAACCGAATAACCGGTAGAACATTGCTGTGTTATACTACATAATCGCATTAATTTTCGCAAGGATCAGTTGATATCTATCTAGATTGTCAGGCAATAGTCAACCTTGGGCAATTTATAGCAATTGTACTCCCAATGGACTGGCGAGACACTAATAAGTGTGAATTTAAAAGGTATTAGGAACATTTAAAGATTTATTGCTATACAATAACCGCCTCGCTGGACGAGGGGTTGCGAGCGCAACTGCCTATCGACAGGTCCTGGGTTAAAATACCGGATCGAGTACTATTGAATTTTTATTTACAATTTTTAGTTAACATGCATTAGTAACTCCGTGTGTAACGGCCTTAATTTGCCCCGTAGCTACTTCAACTTTCAAACTTTGCTATCTATGTAGGAGGTTTTTCTCGTCTTTCTTTTTATTGACTTACATTGTACAGTTACATACTATCCACCAAGAAATGCTACGCCGATCGAAACCTTCAGCACGTTTTAGATAAAATCTGTACGCAAATCTAATGTGACGAGTAGCAACAGCTCAGTCTCTATTTTGAACCCTTATAAAGAAAATTCGTGTGTTCGATTTATCGGTGATAGTTGCAATTGAATATTTCCAATTAAGAAAATTGTTTATTTTTGTAATAAGATTTGTTAATCGATTATTAAAATGTATATGTCTACTAAAATGTGCATATTTTATTTTCGAAATTATTACGTAACTATTGGATATTCTTTTTTTCTGATTCAAGATCCTTGATATTCCCTATTCGATGTATATACATGCCAACCTATGCAGTATATTCTAGACGCTACTACTCTCTATTTGTAAAATATTCTTGGTAAATAATTAAAAAAAAATGCGATCTGTTGTTATCTCCTCGTTAAAAAATTAAAAACCATTAATTCTGCCAAAAAACCTCACATTTATTGTGTGTAGAAAATTGAAAAATTTCAAATATAAACATTAATTATTACAATAACACAAGAAATTTCATGGGTTTTTTTTTGTTACTACATATCGTGCGAATTCTATTAAACGGTGTATATTCGAGTACATTTCGGTTCAACGCATTTATTACTTTTCTCTAAGCAATTCGACATTTATCTTTCTTTTTTCACCCTTCGATCGTGCCCCTCTTTGAATCCATTACGAATGATTCTGCGGGTCCGTCCAAATTCAAATTAGCCGAAGGGAATGGTAATATACTTCAGGCGAATTTGATACATTTATCCCTTAAGTGCTTGGCCACTTTGAACTTACGTATATGCGCATACATGCCCACGTATGTACTTTTCTTAACGCCAGGTCGCTTACGGGGTGAGCACATGTAGATATATTTTCGTAAATTACCAGCCTAACTTCGTATTTATGAAGGAACACTCAATAAGGTATGATAAACATGGAGTGCTATTAATTTTAAGTCGAATTTAAATTCCTTTTTTTAAACCCGTATTTTTCCCCAACGGGTAGGCAGAGAATCGTAGTACCATGGATAAGGGGTAACCCTATACCCTATACCCTATTGTCACTCATCAGACATGTATCCTGATTCCGAGCTACTTTTGGAAATTTCGTAATTAAAATTAAAATAGTTCTCATTATTTGTAAAATGCATTATTAAATGAATTTTACGTCTTCTTACGTCTCCTTTTGTTTCAAGTTTATTATTTGTGATAGGATTTAATATAAAATTCTCTCTTTAAGATCGATCCAATCGAGTAGCGGAACGTAAACTCATCCGGTAGGACGTGCAAGTGCACTGCACGACTCTGTCTATGTCACGAGGGATTGCGGGAGCGATATTACGATATAACCTCAAAACAACGACACGTGGTGAACATAAAGCATACATTTTGTTTACAGCTTCGTCAGATGTTAATGCGTTTGACAGCACAAGGAGAAAAAAATAACAGAATAAAAGAAAATATCCGTTCCATGATGTCTCTTTGATCATCCAGTCTGAAATATTTATTGAAGATACATTTTGTTAATGCGTTACAACTTATATTAGTAAAGGTATTCGATATAAATTATTCAATTAAAACTATTGTATTGACTAATTATATAGGGACCTCCCGATCGGCAATCGCACTTGCAACCAACACGACCAACGAGCCAGTCAATATACCTAAATATAAAATATCGCTGTAATTTTACCTTGGTCGAACACGAGTGGTTCTAGCGTTAGTCTTAGTTCTAGTGTCAGGTTTAGTCTCAGCACGGTCCTAGGTCACAGCGCCAGTATCTGATAAGCCTAATTTCCCGTAAATACCCGCTCAAACGATTACTGCTATTTAAGCTAATATCCCGTTGTATTTACATGATATGAAAATACTCAGTTGCGACTCGACTCCGCGCTAGTGGCTTATTGAATTTATTATCACAATTTATCGAAGGACGTTAAAAGTTTATAGTTCTTGTTCGCTGAATACCGATCAGGGTTATGCTAACTTCCCTAAATCCACTTAAGAATTTAATGAAGTGAATCAATGAATATTAATTTTCCCTAATAATTCTGTAAGACGATTCTCCGTCTTTAAATTATATATGTAGTTTTTGGGCCATAAAGTTTTTGGTAACTTAGATTTTCGAGTAGTGGCTCATCGTTTGGAAATGTGTCCAGTGCGTGGCGATAGGCTCACCACCTATTTCATAATGTGATGTAAACGTTAGTGGTAAAACGTGATAGTGTAGTACACATCTCTGCTTTGCTCTGGATTCCTGGCGTGATGTCACGTTTACTTTGAAAGGCGAAAGATATCGTGAAGCCTGTAGTCTCTGTCAATCCCTATGAGCAATTCTCGGGGCAATGTCTATTTACTTACTGAAGTAGAACACGTAGCTGGAAATCTTGATCGTTGCTTCAAATTTGTTTTTATTGAGATAAGGTTCAAGTACGTACGGGCTCTCGTTGGATTGCATACGACATGAATATTATCATTTATTTACCGCTACAACAAGAGAATATTCAATGGATAACCTTTAACAACGATCATTCTGGGGCGACGTCTGAAATTCCGTAATCCGATCTCTTCTGGCTGTTTCCATAAATAAATATAAATAGGCTCAATTCCATTACATCAAATGTTTTATATTAATAGAGAAAAGTAAGAATACCCTATACCAACCCATTTAAGAAAATATGGTCGTGAAGCAATGTACTCACAAAACATTAAATGTAATAGAAGCACTTGTTATTAGACATTACTTTAATATCTCCTTATAGCAGTAAAGATGGATTTACACGATGACTGATAAATTCGAAATAACCAGCTTTTAACAAAGCTCGCGTACATACTTAAGAGGATGATCCAGATGTTTCAACAATCTGATTTCCCGCCAACTGTAAACTCAATAGTGCCAACTTTAAAAGCACAATCAATCATTCGCCAACCTATGATTCAGTTATTGCTGGCCGAATATAGGTAATATATTGTCTTAGTTTATGTTCTTTGTACTCACATATAAAATAATTCATTGTAATTTAACTCAGTTTTTAATTTATTCGTGTAACCTGACATTATTCAAGACAAGAGTTTATAGGCATTTTCGAGGCATGCGTGCTACCTTTTAGGCTGCATGTCGCTTTCAAAAGGCCAGCCTACTGATAAATAAAACAAAGTATTAACAATTTTCAATTAAACAGTATTCGCATTAACTGGACTCTTAATAACCATCCACGGATAGATTGTCAATCTTGTTTTTGCGACGCAGGAGAAAATGTATAAATATTTAAATTTAATGTCCTTTATTTAAAATTGAATTTATAAGAACACGTCGTACCATCGCTTAGGTAAATGTCTCCTCCTTCTGAGGCCAATATAGGAATCTTCGAGTGGGATGCAAAAAGCATTTACCTTCAATGTTCGTTACGCATTAATGTATTTCTTCCTATATCCTACAGTTTCCTAGGTATTGTAAATGACCATAGTTACAATTTACCAGCGAGTTAAAATGCTAAACACTTAAAAATATATATATATAATATAATACATTACAACGCATTGTAACTACAGCTGGTAGATAATAGACTTAATTAGCGGTCTAATAGTAGTCGAATTTCGACGACACTTAATTAATTTTAAATGTAACTTAATATTTATCTCTCTGGTTGAAATCACTTGCTAGCGATAATAACGCCTATTGAATATATAACCCTTTAATGTGTACTGCTTAACTTTCTTCACTTTGGAGTAAAATAAAGAATATTTGTATTATATTGCATTGTAAGTCTAAGATAACTGGCAACGGAAGCGAAAAGGGAAACGGAAATTGGAACTTTACGAAGGTTCTCATGTCAAATATGTCCACCTCTATGAATTTCTACTCTGTGCGTGTATGTATTAAATTACCGTTTAATGTATTCTTAGCATATGTAATACGTAAATATATTTTGCTTTGTGCACTCCGTCTGTGTATAAACTGTGACAAATTATACATTGTCCCGTGCATTCTTATTCTTTAATGAAGTTCTTATTCAGTTATCTTAAATGAGGTTATGAAATTCCTGTTTACGTCATAATACATACGAGTAAATTACCTGCGTCGATATTTCTCTATCATTTCGTGACAAATCCGCGTCAGAGGTATGAAGGGTTTTTGCGTGTCAGGTGTATATTGGAAATGTCAGTCAAAGCGATCGTTTAAGAATAGCCGCCTTTACCGGTCCACTGAGTATCGTGATACCCAATTTGACACAATCAATATGAAACTGGCGACTTATTCAATACGTCATAGTTGATATTGTTATATCGAAAATCTTTATAATCGTCATCAATATCAACTGCTTTGTTAGATGCTGGTGTCAAATCAAGACTTCAGATTCTAGTCTGCTATACTATCCGAACGCATGCAAGTGACATTTTTGAACTTGAAAAAAAGCGCAAATAATTTTGTACGGAAATCTTCGCAACCTGTATTCACAAAATGAGTAGATAGAGACATGTTATATACACTTCTCTGCGTACCCATTCTGCGATAACTTTCAAAATGTATCTGTTACGTTCGACGCGCCAACCGTAAGAAGATAGTGTGTGTGAAAATAGTGTCTTGTAAAGAAACTTCCCTGTCTGAGAGAACAAATCTAAACCGGTACACTATCACCGCATCAATATCAGTAGAAAACAAACACACGAACCCGTTATTGAGCTGAGAACGACTCGAGGAGCGCAAATCACAAAAGCTTTTATCGGCCAAAATATACACTTTACGACATCAATCAGCCCGTAAGTGGATTGAGTATTATGGAGCGCCGAATACGTCACGCTATGAGCCGGCGTACCGAGAGGTTTGCAATGACGCAACATACATCTTTGCCGATATTATTAGCATATCAATCGTCTCGTTGGTCGCAAGCGCCACTGTAAATTAAAAGGTCCATTGGATCCCCGGGTCTAGTGCTTTTAGATTTTCTAATTTTAGTATTTATAGTAATAGATTCTGGAAGTGCGCCCGATGTAAGACAATAGTGTAGACGTAAATGTAATTGGTGAAATGATACAACACTCCTCTGCTTATATCTTCGGGGATTACTGGCGTGATGTTACATTCATTTTATTCTTGTATACCTTGAGGGATACAGTTACGTTCTTCATACCTTATTACATTTTCTGTTCGTCAATTCTGACTGATGAAGAGTATGTGTGAGAGGTGGAAAGGCATAAAATAAAAAAAAATAAGTTGAACGGTTGCGTTTACTGGGCGTGGCCTGTGCCTGACTGATGATGATAATAATTGATCAATCGATGGATTGATATCGACCCTTTTCAAATTCCACTGTTGAATCATGAGTCTCCTCGCAAAATGGAACGTTTATATTTTTTTATTCTTGAGAACACTAAGGTGTGCAAGTTTCCTCACGATAGTTTCCGACACCGTTATAGCGAGTGATACTTTAACTTAAAACGCACATTTTTAAAAAGGGTGCGCTTAGATTTGAACTCAGTCGTCCGGAGTGAGAGATCAAATTTGAAACAACCAGGCTATCACTGTATTACGAAAATAATTAACGTAAATAAATAATCTAACCGACACTTGTATATCTGGAGTCACGCACGTAAAGGCCGCAAATGATTATAAATGGCAGCGCTGACTGACCGGCGGTATTTCGACGGAATAAAAACTTTACGATTCCTCAACATTTTGTTCGATTGCAGTCAGTTTCCATCTCAAGCTCAATTTAAACGGGTAACAATATGCAATATGATCGCCCATCATAATCATTATGAAATGAGGAATCCAATTAAATGTTCTGACTAATCCAATTAAATATATGCATCAAGCGCTTATTTACTTAAGTAAATGTGACGAATCCAATTAAATACCGGCTTCAATTACTTCGTGTAAATTACCCAACTTTGTCAAGTGCGATATGCAAAGCGGGTAAATGAATATCGCTTAAGAAACTTTCCAGGAATGTATTCCACGTTATCGTTTGAGAAGTTCAAATTCAAATATTCACGCAATCAAAATGAATATAGATTTGCCGAAATGTGTGTCGATTTGTTCTATTGAATCCATTTCACAATATTATTGAATATTAAAAACGTGCTAAATGATGTTTAAAATAATTCAACGTCAGCGCTTGGAGGAACAAAAATACTATTCTCTATGTAGAGTGACGAAAAACGACACTAAGCTTTAAATTCATTATTTATGATCGTCCATTATCATTAAAACTGTTATCATTAAGCTGTTGCACGTTGTATTTAAAAATGAGAACGATTAAAAATATTCCATCTTATTATTTATAATAAATAATAAACAAATAGAATAAATCTTTAATATGTAATTGAGAAAAACGTCATGTAAATAAGATTTTTTGCTGACCTTTGTACATTATCGATTCGCAGAAGGAGATAACATTCACTGAGGTTGACCTCAAGCGTCCTTCTGTACGCAAGGGGTTGAGAGACAAACAAGAATAAAACGACATTTACCAAGTTACCAGGTGCGCGGTTGTTTTGGAAGGCGCGTAATAAACGGAAATGTAATTAGGATTACCTGCGTATCTTTTACTAGCGTATTTATATTGAATCTTTTACCAGCGTATAGAAACGTAAACCCCGTTTCCAGGCGGAAAGATAAAATAAAAGGTAACTTCACGCCTGTAATGCCCGAAAAGGTAGACAGAGGAATGCAGATCATTCCCGCGATTCACCGGTTACGTTTACGTCCTGCTATGAAATAGGTGGTGAGCCTACTTTCACAAACCAGGCACATATGCAGACTACGAACCACTACTAGAAAATCTAAATAAGAAAAATTTAGAAATACTCGACCAGGGGATCGAACCCGGTACCGGTGATCGGGAGTCATACTTGCAACCAAAACGACCAACAAATCAGTCAATATATGTAGTATAAATAAATTGACTGCCTCGTTGGTCGTATTGGTTACAAGTGCGACTGCCGATCGGGAGCCCCCGGGTTCGATTCCCGGGTCGGACGCTACAAAATTTTCTAATTACAAAATTTTCTACTAGAAAATCTGTCTGGATATGTGCCCGATGCATGGCAGTAGGCTCACCACCTATTACATAGTGGGACGTAAACGTAACCGGTGAATC
>DWEI01006566.1:0-10002 GCA_018245875.1 Mysoria ambigua | reverse complement strand
GAAGAATGAATGAATATAGAATCAGGCATGAACCGTAAGTAGATTATTCCGTTTGAAGACATATATACTGGCCCACCATAAAGAGTGGAACCATAGGAATTTTTTTTCCTCACATAACTTCAAACTGATAACAAATTATGCAACTATAAATGATACCACCCGAATGAAGTTCAAAATATAAATGTTTTTCCCAACCCACATGTGTGGGGACTGTGGACATAAATCTTTAGGGGAAGCCTATGTCCAGCAGTAGACAGCAGGTTGATGATTTATATAAAAAAAAAGTGTTTAGCCCTGTATGAGACCGTACAGAAACAAAGAGAAATGATTTTTGGTGTATTTCACCAAACAATATTTCAACAATAAACCGCTTTCGAGACATAAGACGTAAATTATATGGAACAAGAGATATTTTGTTTTGCTGTACAAAGTACGAGAGAAATACAAACATGTTTTTGCTACGCGAGACCCAATCGAACTATAAACAAGAGATGTTTTTTGTTTCAATGTGGCTCACCGCCGTCAATTAAACGCGTTGTTACTCTTGGACATTAATATTGTCCAAGTCACCGTCCAGATTGATAACTACGCCTATCGCGATGCTCTTTAGCTATTGTTGGATCTTAATATCAATTTGTTGAAAGCTCTCATACCATGCCTCTGCAGACTTCAATATCTTTAAAACACATTTTTCGCTTCATAACTCATGTGAAATTGACCAAATCATACACTATTAACATAATAATTACCAATTATTTTTAAGATTTCAGATATGTTTTAGATAGAAAGTATTAATTGAAAGCAATATAAATATATTCAATTTTAGTAGAACGGGCAAAATTGACAACTGTTACTGGTATATACTAGGATGTGAAAAGGCTCCTTAAGAATATCAATGTGAATCAAATCATGTCCATAACATCTTTGCTAGGCTTTATTACACGTACCATGGTCCTACGTTACCGAAACTGAATAGAGTAACGAAAAATTTGCACTTACAGTTTGTATCTCCGGGACAGGTCTTGCAGCATCTGCCGGGAAGCAGCACGGGTGTGTCGCAAGATGGCTCCGGGCACTCGTTCTTTATATTGCGGCAGTGCACCTTCGCCACTACTCGCCGTTTCTTCTGAACCTGCAGAACAGAGAGCAGTCAATTAATTGAATAGGCGAACGAATCTTACTTCAAGAAGAAATTGTAATAAAACATGAAATTGTAGATTACTTGGATGAAACAGCTACCAAATCGAAATAACGAAAAAAATCTACATTGATAGGTTCCTGACTCTGTGTCTTTGTAGCGTTGTAAGCAAAGACTCAAGTAGACAAAATAATAGACGCTTATACGCTGAATGTGATTACACGCTGAAGAGTGAGGAAAATTGGAATGATATTAACGTTAAAACGTTGGTTTTGGATCGTTTGCTTCGTGCATGCCTCGATTAAATCAGCTCAGCATCATCAACAGTTGGTTTAGATTCGAAACAATACTGGTAATACGTACCGAAATACACTCACATTTGATGCAGTACATGACGCCGAAGGGCGGGCCCAGGTCCGCGAACCACGTGGAGCCCAGCTCCTTCGCTTGTTTACCGAACTGACATTCTGCAACAAGACAACACCAATGAATATTTGCAAGCGTCCAACATCACAATCGCATTGCGAGTACAATATGGAGGATAATTATGTGGCGAAATAATATTGTGTTGCTCGTGACCCGCAGATACGTGGCGAGTATACGCGTGTTTTGTCCTCGGGCGCTCTGGTAATAGCGAATACTTAGCGCGTGAAGTGAGCAATAAGTGGTCTTGTCTAAATGCATATCTGTACGAGACTACTGCTTCGTATTTACACGAAATTACTTATTTGAAAGAGCAACTGACGTAAGTGAATATATCACAAAGGTTTCACAAAGGGGTTTGTAACGAATGTAGAATTATTCCAATCGAACACGCAAAAACCAAGGCAGATGTAATTATTCACTAATAAAATTTCTATATGTCTAAATATATCACACGCAATCCAATCTAGAATCTTCCACGCAACATTTTAATCGTTTTAGTAACCAAATGATCAAGTAAATACGAAGTTCACGTACAAAATCTAAGTTAAATTAACCATTATACGCACAAACTTCATAATATTGTATCGTTTCGTAACTTAGTCACGATGAATGCTTAAACGGTGGTTAACAGGAATGAGATAAACAAGTCGAAGCGCTTATCTTTTATTTAACAGAATTCTAGAATTAACGCTCAACTAGTGGGTCCCCTTAATATTTGCAATTCGACGTACCTATAGAGCGAAGCCTCTATTGCGCAGTCGTTCTCCAGAAACCTAGATACGGCTGCGTACATATTTGTAAATTGTGGTATACATTATCAATTGAACACAATAATGAATAAGAATAGAGTTACTACTGATGGTCTGACGATCCGACGTAGATAGCTGAGTGCAAGTGAGTCTGATGATAATGATATGAGATGATAATGCGACGCTGTAATAAATTTGGGAATTTCTATGTTCAACAGAAATCGAATCCTAAAGCTATTAAGTTGTAAACTGCATATACAAAGCTATACGAACACGTGGGTATAATAAGAATAAAAATTGTATATGAGTAAACGTAATATGCCTGTAATGCCCAAAGAGGTAGACAGAGAAATGTACGTATTATATTCCAACGATTCACCAGTAACGCTTACGTCTCATTATGGAACAAGCGGTGAGCCTATTGCCATGCGTCGAGCTTCCAGACTCCGAACTCCACTATTAGCAAACTAGCAATTATTAAAATAGCAAACTCCAGTAGTACCCGACCTGGGATTTGAGTCCAGGACCTATCGATCAGCAGTCTCGCTTGGCACGACCACGACTAACGAGGCAGTCAAATTGTAAATCAAATAAATATATTATTCTAAACTAAGATGTAACAAATATTATTGTTTTGTAATACAGTGTAAGAGGCGAACTAAAATGAAGAGTAACGACAGTGCTTATGGCCGGCGCCGGCAGGAACGCGGCGCCCGCTTTCAAATTCCGTACCGAGGTAGATGTAATTGCAGAATATTCGCTGTTTACCTTACATTGTCATGTTTGAACGAATTTTGATAAAATACATGCAAAACGTAGCCTACTTTCTTATATTTAAAATATACACAGATAACTAAAAAATATACAGAGAATATTTTCAAATTGTAATTAATATAAAAATCAATTGGATCACAATAACACACAACCAAAACGTAACAAATATCGTGACTTTACGTTTACATGCGACTAATCACATATTGTTTCATTTGCACGATTTACATAAATTCCCTTTTATTGATGTGGGAGGTCAAGAGTTATATGCATAGAAATGTGTGCATGTTTTCATATCAATTTGCGCTCGAGATTATGCAAACGTAACTAGTGTATTGCTAAATGGTATAATTATACGCGAACGCAATTTGTTTATGGTACATACCGCACGAGGTACGTTCATACATACAGACGCATACCGAGAGAACGATCACTAATCATTTCGAGTTTATTGTTGCTATTCTTAGAAATATGTGGATCTGTAATAAATAGTTTTTAAAAAAAAAGAAACTTCGTAACTTCACGCCTGTGATCCCCGAAGAGGTAGGCCATCCACGATTCGTCAGTTTCATTCTCACCAGGCATTCTCACGATTCGCCAGTTACGTTTCGTCCCACTATGGAATAGGTGGTGAGGCTATTGCCATGCATCGGGCACATATCCAGACTCCGAACCACTACTAGAAATTCTCAGTTAGAAAATTTTCTAGTGTTCGACCCGGGAATCGAATCCGGGACTTCCTGATCGGCAGTCGCACAAATATGCAGGAAAAAAACGTATTTTATTGCAAATTAACAATCTTCCTATGATCCGTTCGTTCCATATAATGTGTTGCGTCACAGATAATAGTAACAGAACCACAATTCGGATTATAAAAAACCAAATCATACAAAAGTGTACAACGTTGGATATATCTATATATGATTTTTAAAATGTGCGAACGTTTTCACTAGAAATAAAATGTGAACCTTAAGACTAAAATAAATAAGTAATAAACGTGGGAATGTTATTTCGCGGCGCGCTGGTAATTTGGGACTCCTTTGAACTCCGCGTCAGCTGACGTCACGTCATCATTTGATCCTTTATTTATATATCGGAATATTTAAATTTCAGTATCCTACGGATAGGTAGGTACTTATATTTTTTTCTTTTTGATATGGAAACGGCTGACTCATTATGCTCCCTATGATTCACGTGTATATTATGAAAGGCTGAATAATATTCGATTGAACTTTTAAGAAACGAAACCTTTTTTGATTAGGATGTTGCAGAAATACAATTAGCGGTGTATATTAATTATAATATAAGCAACTTACTGCGAATTACTAAACGAATATTACGCATAAACGAACCTTAGCGGAGATACAAACGAAATATATTTCAGTATTTATTAATTTGTTATGTACTTTTATAAAGTCAATGTTCTTTTACATGTTAATGTCTTTTTACCATTCAGGACAGATACACACCATGCGAAGTTTTATCGAAATATTCCAAATAGTTATCATTTTGACAACTGCCAACTGACATCTGTCAGTGCACATACTCAACAAGTTCGCATATACCCTTAAAAGTATCCCCAACTTTTATATGCCGCACAACAAAATGTTTATCCCATTTATTATTACAAATGTTATGAGAACTGCTTTTTAATATGTACTAATGTAAGTACGGTTACTATTCAGTGTTTAATTGAATATGTAGGGCTACAATGATTATTAATGTCGCTGAGTCTGTTGTAAGAGATACGACTTAAGAGACGGCGCACAATCTATGCATAATATATACTTTGAGAGCACAAAATAACGGGATTCATTTGAAATATAAGGTTTTCATTAATAATAATAAAATACTTTAACATTGCACTTTAAATAGCATTCTTATAATCTAGGCAATTGGTAAGATAAAAAAACTGATACATTTTTATATAACTACGATACATTGTTTAAAATAAATTAAATTCATAAATATGATTTAAACAACTTGTAAAGGAACAAAAGTAATACACATTTATATCAATGAAAGAATATAGAGTTTTAAATATTTTGTCCTAGCGAATCCGCACCTGCCTCGCACGGCAGTCTATGGTTTAAACATTTTAATCAGTAAAAATATTATTTATGATGACGATTTGTGTATCCAATAAATTTTAAATATTTATCCATAATGCGCCGCAAGGCTGCGCCCGGCGCCGCGGACTGGCCGCGAGCACACGTTAACAAGTCGCATTTACATACCGCACTCGTACTGACATCTAAAAATAAAAGTTGCAGCCTAGTTGTTGAAACGTTGGAAACTGCCGACCAATTACACCTAAGCTTAACCATTTTATGTATACCTATTATAAACTAAAAAACCGCTGTCACATTTAAACAGCACGCATTTGTTATCATATGTAACTGTTATTATATCACCGCTTCCTGTCCTTTAGAGGTAGACAGAGATGTAGACTCCAAGATCTCGCTCGCTAACCTGAGAGGCTTCTATACTCATCACCCGGGTCCCACACGCACGCCGGTTTCGAATACGATATACGAATACGAACTCACCGGCCAGTGTATGACCTACCTACATAGTTTTATTCTTTAATATCGTGACGTTATTCGTCGTTCGATGGCAGAGTATACAGAGTAGCAAGAACATCCATCCTTCCAAACGTGTCACGTCTACATCCGTTTAAATCTAGAAATTTTAAAATCAGTCTTGGTCAGATAGCAAAGAACTCCATTCTAGTAAGCTAAGGCGCTGTAAGAACCTGTTAACAACCTGTTAAGGATGCGGTTAAGAAAAGTTATTTGATCATGTTTCGTTGCAAATGTTTATTGTTTAGTCCAAATTGCAGGCTAAGAATCCAATACGATACATTTTTCATGAACTAATCTTGTGTATATCGTTTACATCCTCTTTATAAACTTCCTTAAAATATCATCCACATATTGTTTTCATTCAAATAATCTTCAATAGTTTAAATAAGGCCCTATTGTCATTAGCCGCGTGTGATACAATTTCTTAAAATGGCGCATCTACAGTGGCAACGCAGTACTCAGAGAACATACGTACGCTTCATCACGTCTGTAATCGCTGAAGAGAAAGGCAGAGGAGTGTAGTGAACTCCCACGTTCACTAGTTTAAGTCCCACTATGGACTAAGTAGTGAGCCTAACACCTATACATCGGAGAGATATCCGGACTCTGAGCGACTACTAGAAAAAATAAACATCAGGACAACGAACGACTATCAGAAAATCTAAGTTGGAAAATTTTCTACAGTTTCACTTATATAGGGAACATAATAGAAAAGATATAGTGCCTAGTACGAGTGATTCGGTGTATAGATCGCTATCTGATGCTTTAGGGCGATAACGTGGCCCGGCGTCTATAAATAGACATTACTGTTATCTGGCTCGCGTAACTATTTAATTAACCTCACTGCTGAGTGGACTGATAATGGGCGGGCCGCGCGTGAGAACAAATTATCAAGTATATTTGTGTGAGTGCAGTTCATTCAATAACTTTCTATTCGGCGCGGATCAGTTTTAGTGTCGTGAAATGGCCCACGGTTTAATAAGGATGGAGGGTGCGGCGCTTGGATAAGGATGCGGCAATCACGCCCAATGTACACCATGTCGCGTAATAAATGCCTCTGACTCAACGCTCGTCTACGCGGCGCCGCCTCTACGTACAGCTCCGTAAATAATCTATCAACAAATTTATAATTTAAAAAAAATACACGTAATGCAGTCTACAATCGATCATTAAAAAGATATTCGTTTCAAGTGATGCCAAGACAACAAAAGATTCAGACACGTCCAGAATCGTCACTGTCGGCCGGAGTTATTTCGCCGTCTGCCGTAAAAGACGGGAATCGGTTAAATACCCGTAAAAATATTATCTCCGAGATGATTTAGGCATATAAACGGAGACGAGACATCGCGTAACCTTCTGCGTTCTGGGAACCGCTGGCGCGGCGCCAGCGCCGGCTCGCCGCCGACATGAACCATCGGCGACGCCCGTCTTGTGCTTCTTTCGCGATCTGTTTATGGAAATTTGTAGCACACACGCATACATTGCACTTGTTTATTTCGCACACGCACAATATCGGTAAATTTGCCAAACGTAATGCACCGGCGTTTTACTGAAATAATATCGCTGCGAGCAATAATGTTGAAAACTTATTCGATGAAAACAACAAAAATATTTCCGCGGGACGCGCATATAGATACGTTTGAACGCGACTCACCAGCTCGAGACCCATATATATAAAATATGCTGTCAATAACACACCCAATTTAGTTAATTGGTACTTGGTACTACAACATATTAATAGCTAAATACGTATATCGTACCAATTATAAGAATATCACGTCTCAAATTCTACAGACAAACGATGTTCAATATGAAATTGGAACGTCAACAGAACACAGTACGAAAAACTATTTCAATAAATCCAACTTAACTGACGAGCAACGAAGAGTGGAGCCATTAAATTGCCAGCATGAGTGGGAGCCAACACTCGCGGCACTGTTCGCGGTCTGCGAAGCGTAGCGCTGCATTGTCGTATCATAGATCACGTTGAGTATGAGTTACATGTCAAACCGGAGGTATACGGCCGGCCCAATGAAGCGTGCGCGAGTCGCATCGATAAATCCTCTACATAAAAGGGTTGAAAGAGGCGTACATCGTATTTCAGCGCGCGTGGGCGGAACATAAATTTCTCGCTCCGAATTAGCCTTAAGCGGCATATTTTGACGTTCGCCTCCCGACGTGCCCACTAGTTCACAGCTGATATGTTCCAGTACGCAAGTAATTCGTTTCATATATTTTATTTCTAACATTACTTAATGTGCGGCAAAGTGTTGAAGATGCGTCATTATGTACAAATAACAATGAATCAATAAATCCAGATCAATTTTCATCCTTAACGCTGTTGACAAAATGTAATATTTTTGATGTAATAAGCAATAATTGTTTTGCAAAATCCATTACGTTGCATTATAACTGGCAGCCGCGTTGGTTTTGTTGGTTGCAAGCACGACTGCCGAACGAGAGCTCCTGTATTAAAACCCCGGCTTGGGCACTGCTAAGTTTTTCTAAATTGTATTAGTAGTAGTGACTCGGAGACTGGACATGTGCCCGATATATGGCAATAAGCTATTCAACACTGACCTATTCAACACTGACGTAACGATAACAAATCACACGCTGGAATGCGCTACACTCCGCTTACCTCTTCAAATAATACAGGCGTGATGGCACATATAAAAAAAAAACATTCATCTATTAAGAAACACATCTACCAAAAAATAATTGACAATCGTATAAGTCTCGGCCTTCCGCTGGCCCGCGCTTGACATAATTAAATTGTACACCATCAATTGTCGATGGGCGAGTGTAAAATTAATTAATTATTGACAGCAACATGTGCACGGACACGGCTATAAAAGGCCGGCCGGGTGAGTCAGCGTGCGAAGCGGAAGCTTTGAACATCTCCGCAGCCATGTTTCCTGGCTAATAACATTCAAAAAGTCGCAATAGTTTATTACTATTGCATCAAAACGTGTTCTACATATAACTGGTGAAAGGTGTGAGTCCGTTTCTGCCTATCCCTTCGGGGAAATGCGAGCGTGATGATCTATTTTTGCGTCACATCACGATAGATTTAACTTAATGCGTAATGAAAACATTGCTTCGAGATAATGAACGTTGTAAAACCCGATCTCATGATAACTACGTCTTTAACCTATGTGTAATATTCTGAGACGGGATACGCGTTCAATGGAATCGTATATCTTAAAGAATTGTTTTAATCGCCATATAAATAATACAAAACTATTAGACACTTTATTATTTATTCTAAAAATAATCAAAATCGATAATATGTAGAGACACCCATGGCAAGTCAAACGAACACGGTCACAGTGTGAAGATTAAAGACTGACAATAAATATTCTCAGCCGCATGCGGACAAAACACGCGGCGCGATCAGACGCGCGAGTATGCATTAAAACATCTACTTAGCATGTTATTGATGAATACCATATACTGATTTTAAACATGACAACACCGAATCAATACAGCGTTAGAGTATGACACCATATTTCGTCTGAGAAACTGAATATTAACTGCCTCGTTGGTCGTGTTGGTTGCAATTGCGACTGCCGATCGGGAGGTACCGGGTTCGATTCCCGGGTCGAACGCTACAAAATTTTCTAACTAGAAAATTTACTACTGAAAAATCTAATTAGATAGTGGTAGATAAGATTCTGGTAGTGGTGAAACGTGGGAGTGTTCTGCATTCCTCTGCCTACCCCTTCGGGGATCACAGGCGTGAAGTTACGTTTGAATATTCTAAGGCACTACGTACGAATGGTTGAGTGGCTGGCTCGATCCAATACGTTGACAGGCTGATAGTGTTAGACTGTGGCAGTGCTCGGGGCCTCAGGTGCGAGGCGTGCTCCGGCGAGTTGCGCAGATTATGTAAAGCGGCGCGGTGTCGGGTGTCAACGACAGGTGTCTACCGCGACTAATAAGAATTATTGTTGCGCATCGCTTCCACCGCACCGGTACAGTCCTGACTAACGCTTGGACTAATCGGTATACTTTTTAATTAATCAAATCACTATTTAATCTACCAGTCTATACCCGTTAGGAGAAATACAGGGTACATGTGATGTTTTGGAACATAATACATGTTAGTTTATCTTACATATAACACTGTCAGTACTGTTTACTTCAAAAGACGTTTGACGCATTGCTTGGTCAAACTTTCAATTTGACTGTTTTATAATATCGCTTTGTAGTCAAACATATGTCAAATTTGTCATAGCACATAAAAAACAACTGACTTGACTTTGACTGCCTCGTTGGTCGTGTTGGTTGCAGATGCGACTGCCGATCGAGAGGTCCCGGGTTCGATTCC
>DWEI01006565.1:0-10002 GCA_018245875.1 Mysoria ambigua | reverse complement strand
CAGAACACTCCCACGTTTCACCGGTTACGTTTACGTCCCACTATATAATAGGTGGTGAGCCTATTGCCATGCATCGGTCACATATCAAGACTCCGAATCACTACCAGAATTCTAATTAGATTTTGTAGCGTCCGACCCGGGAATCGAACCCGGGACCTCCCGATCGGCAGTCGCACTTGCAACCGACACGACCACGACACCACAAGTTAATAACACACTGATCGATAAACATTATCGGGCATTTCTGGAATGACATTTTTATAAGCCGTCACACAGTGACGCGCTCAGTGGATCGGCTCGCCATCTGCCAACACCGTGCCAATATGTCAGCTTCACGTTGACCGCCCGCAGTTCCTATTAGCTGCGGGGTGACGGATCTATACTTAGCGCTGTTGCAGGAAGTCGATTGCTCGCTCGGGAGTTTCCTATTGCACATGTATCCATGGTATTAGTACGCGATATATATTTATGTTGTTTTCTATCGCTATCGGGCATTGCGGAGACCGTTGTGGAGACTGATTGCTGTTTTATTGACGCGATATTGTAAAATATTCATTACGTTTCATTTAAATAGTTCGACACACAAATCTCCACAAACACAGATTTTTTAATGTCAGATATGAATATAGTACAAAACAAAAGCTCAAATCGCATACAGATAACTATATTGATAATTCATATAACTACTCAGATATAACTGAACTCAGAACTTTGTACAACCAATCCAAAAATCATTAAGATCTTTATGATCATTTTTTTACTGTACAAATATAATATGCTGGACCTTTCTGAAGACGAGAATCATATGGTTTAGCCATACAATACCCTATCTTCCGGACCAATATTCACCAACATTTTCAGCTAGACAAAACTATACTTAAAAGACAGTAGCAAGAAGAATATTGCTATAAAATTAAATTTAAATAATCACATTAAATTAAAATAATCAATCAAATTAAATTAAAATAATCTCTTAAATTAAAATAATAAGTTCAGGTTCTGTCGCTAACATCGTTTGAGACGGAAAAGGCCGTTAGAATCATAATTCTACCACACTGCATTAATAGTCCGCGCTCTTTGCATAATAGAAAATGTAGGCTTCTATTATATACGTAATCTTGACTGGCGTTTAAGCAGCTCGCGGCGCACAATAGTTCGCTTTCAAAGCTATAATGCTAGCGGGAGTCCTTATAAGACGTGAAATATTTCACACGCAAGTACTTGCATGTATGAATATTTTGAATAGCTTTCAATCTAGCCATACTTTGTACTCAATATTGAGCTTCGTTAACAAGATTAAGCTAAAATTTTCAATGATCTCTCGAACGTGTAAGAAACAAACAGTTTTATTGTTATTGAGAAGGAGGATAGACATTTTATATGACCAATAGTAGCGATTTGATAAACGGCAGTCAGACGCAGCTTCTGCCTTGCGTAGACGTGAGCAAGCTATCTCAAATATTTCTGTATGAATGATCGTGTTCATTTTGGTTGATTCTGTTTATATTATTTGTGGATAAAGTTGTTCTATAAGTTATATGTACATAATGTAGTTTGCAATAATTATGGTACTTCACGCCCCCTCTCGTGTTCGTATCTCTGAGCTGCGAATATAAAATACGTACTTAGTGTCACGCCTTTATCTCCCCTAAGGGGTAGCCAGAGCAATATCGTAAATCCCAAGTATCATCAATTACGTTTACGTCCTCGATGAAATAGGAGATAGGTTTATTTTCATACACCGGGATATTACACGAAATTTCGAGATAAAAACTAACCAACTTTGTCTGACCGAGGAGTCGAACCCAGTACCCCTCAAGCAACCACTCGATGAACCACGCAGTCGTAATCCAAACACACTTTAATTATAATATCCACTTCGAACACATATATTCAATTAATTTTAAAAGATGTCCAACGATAACCAACATATTATTATATTTCATATGCTCTCTAAAAAGTACATCGCATTGTTAAAACGATGTCAAAATTAATAAGATTTTCTTCATCCATTTCGAGACACACAAAAACAATATTAAGCTGTGTAAACGCTCATGTTATTTTTGAAGTTATTTAAAGTTTACCCTTAACATGTTTTCGTTTGATGCGCAACCAATTATCTACGAATATGTCGGTGGCCTCGGAAAATGTACAGAATGAGAACGAAGTGGGGGCGTGATGTTGCTCTAAAATCAAGATTTGGAAATCTCTTTCACTTGGTTATCCTCAATACTCCCACCAGTATAGAATAAAGGGAACATGATACACTATTTAGAATAGACGGAAGATTATATAACAAAGAATTTATGGAACACCTATTGAAGCGTATAAATAAAGTTCACAAAGAACTCTATCATTATCAAAAATAACATTTTTATGAAACCCAAAAATAAAGTCTCGTTGATTTGCTTTGGGGTGTTTCATTTTATATTTGCGAAGTTTTTTCATCAGCTCTTCGCCTAATTTGGGTAACAACTTTTCAGATTAGAAAGTTGAAAAGTTTTTGTGAAAAAGTCAAAATATCTATTGCGAGCTTATATACTTTGAAAAGACATAACAGGGATAAGGAAAACGAGAGATTTGTGGTCCATGTATGTCTCTCGGTATGCCCAGCAATGCAGATTTAGAGTATAATACATAGATACTTACGTAAATCACGTCACATCATTAAAAATCGTAACATTACGTCTATAATTCCCAAAGAAGTAGGCAGCGGAGTTTAGTACTCTCCCACTTTTCACCAGTTACGTTTACAAACCACTATGGAGTAAGTGATGAGCCTATTGCTATACCCCAGACACATTTGCAGACACCGAGCTACAATCAGAAAATATAAATTTGATAAATCCAGTATTGGCCGACTCGGGATTTGAATCAAGAACCTCCCGATCGGCAGTCACGCTTGCAACTAAAACGACCTACGAGGCAGTCACATTGATACTTGACGTAGATAAAAATCACCACGTCAACACTCTCCGGATTCATTGTGTGTCTTGTCATTCATTTGTATAGCAAGTCAAGGTTATCATTTGAATTTTAAAAAGGTGTGGCAAAAATTCAACAACTTACTTTTCAAATAAATTGTTGAGTTTTAGCCACACCTTCTATGTTGCTGAACAATTAATCAGTAATTAAACAACAATAAAAGAATATTTGTTGTTGAACAATTAACTCGTGCACTATAGAATCTAAAACTAAAAGAAAGGAAATCATATGCGCAGGACTATTTGAAAAAAAGAGGCAGGCAAATGAACGTGAGAAAAAAGGAATTTGTGATATTTAAATGATGTGTGTGAAGTTGAAGCTTGAGGAAAAAATACGACAAGAGTATTCAGGATTGTTCCCTTGTCAGTGGTTGTTAGAACGGGGGAGGCATTTAAAAGAGAATAATGACTGGTAATACAGTAAATGTGTTGCAATAATTTAAAACTAGCCGGAATATAACCAGTAAGTACGCGCCTGGCAATGTGTAGAATAGTTATGGTTGCGTCGCTAAAGTAAGTAAATTAATATAAAGTATAGCAAAAAAAATGGAGTTGGCCAGTTACCGTTAAAATTAAAATATCTGTGGATTCTGTGTTTTGTAAACCATTTAAATACAGGTATAGAGAGAAGAACGCTTAAATGAACTTAAAAATAAAACTGTATTATACCAACTGTATTAGACCAAGAATATCTTTAATTTTTAATGACAAAAGAACTGAAAAAAGCAGTGTCTCGAGTCTAAAGCCGGCTTAAATCTTGAGTGTCTGCCTATCTCTGTGGAAAAGAAAACAATATCTATATATTGTTTAGTGTCGTGTGCCTTAAAATCCTACCCGTAGACCGTAGACAAAATAGAACATTTTACATAATATATTGTTTTTTTTTTTCAGAAAATGCTATATTCAGGTCATTCAGTTTTATGACATTTTGTGAATATTGTAAATATACGAGTAAGTTAGTGGTATTGACTAACAATGCATTGAGGGGGTACTAAACTCATCTGCGCGCCTCTTCGATGATTATTAGCGTGATGTTACGTAATAACAGTAACACAACGTCATCTTCTCCGATAATTTTATGTGCATCTATTCTCAGAATAAAAAAATAATAATGTTATAGTCTCACTCATTCCCAAAGTGCTGATAGGCAAATTTCAAGCGCTTAACAAAAGTCAATAAGAGACTAAGGTGTGCAAGTTTGCCCGCCAAGTTATATCCTGCGTTAAAGTGATTGTTAGGCTAAAATGGCTTTGTTTATGGAGGGATATTTACCAAGCGCGTAAGTCCCAGACCCCAAGAGTGGGTGAACAATATCTAAGCCACGAGAGAACGTGTAAGTGTTTATATATATAAAAATACCTGAATCGTGGCCCGCGAATCCTTAATACGATTCAGTACAAAGGTTTTCTGTTAACAAATATCCCGATATAATCTGACAAGGGAGACATAAAAACGTGAAACTAAGTTAAAACAAAACGCGTACCGTTCCGCACATTTATCTTCCACGAATAATATATTTTCCGTCCGGTTGGTCCAGAAAAAGCAAATGTAATAGGAAACAGGTGTATGTAAATTTTGTAAAAGATCATAAGGTACTGTGGTATGTATGTACTGATATTATTCTCAAGTTTATTCACGATTGTAATTTAACTGTATTCACTGTGACGCTAAAATAGAAATATTGATAACGAGGATTGATATATGGATAATTGATGGATAACAAGGTATCACGACCACATCTCAGCTTCCCAACACATTCTGTTGCCACGCTCAACTATCTACGGTGGAACCCGAGAGTAACTTCTAGAATGCCTGGTTCATCGCTTCTACTATACATGTAAATAAAGGCAACGCTTCCCCATGCTGAACATGAGGATTGGGCATTGGATATCACACCCTCGAATTATTTCATATTATCTCCAGATCATCACAGCTGTTACAAGAAACATTAAAATGAATCCTTAACAAATGATATAGATCGACTATTGAAAAATACAGTAATAAACGATATTACTCATTCCTCTTACATACTTTTATATTTCAATGTCGGCGTAACAGAAAATACTAGGAAATTGCTTTACCTTATTCATATACAATTCTCCGTCTGTATATAATACGAACAATGTGAATGGAAGCAACGGAATTAAATGACTCTGTCAAGGACCCACATAAAGCAAGGGAACAGTCATAAAAATCGAATAGGTACTCGAGTCAATTCAATTTATTTTCATTAGGGAAATAGAAAAAGCGTGCCGAGCTTTGTATTTGATAAAATTAATGCGTATTAGTCGTTCCAATTGAATTATACGTTTACGTTTGTATCCACGGCTCATTCATTAATATTATGTTTCATCCGACGAAAAATCCATATACTCGTCCATATACTTAGGCCGTTTACACGCGGCGCGGGTTCGATACGCGCGTGATTTTTTTTATGTTTTATATTTTGATGTGTCAATTATATAGATAAGTTATACATTTCATTGTTTTGTGATTATGAATTATGCGTTATGAGATTTGTTTAGTTATTATTTTCTGTTTCATTATTATCATCATTATGAGCCTATTGCTGTACAGTGCTAGACATAGGTCGCTAAATGTTTATATAAATTAATAATGTTTATATATTTTTCTGATTATACTAAACAATTTATAATGCACTATCAAACTATTTAAAGAATTAATTATACAAATGGTTATAATGTGGGTAATACTGTAATTACTTAAAATATGTTAAATAAATTCATCATGAATATTTTTTTATCATATAAAATTTGTTTTTTTTTTTTGCTTTTGATCTATCTGAGTATACAAAAAACTTCTTAGATTACATACGTTGCAAACAATCTAATAAAGGTCTATACTATATAAACTACTAAAGATGAATAGAAAAAAAGTATATTTCTTTATACAAACGATACGTATGTAATTTGCCTTAGTAGACCTTTTCCGCTCGCTTATTGGCAACAGTCCAACGCTGCGCTAACCACTGATTATTTGCTCAATCAGCCCCTCACGACTGCGTGCAGGGGGTTGATTGTACAACACACTCCAACTGCTGGGCGGGTTGACAGAATGCAGCGGTGATGCATTCGATGGATCTGGAGACATCTATATTGAGCAATTAGGTCGGACACTAGCTTATAAAACGGTCAAAAGTTTAAACCTCCGTGTACTTAGGCAGAGAATGTTTAGTATCGAGGGATCTCTGTAAATCTGTAAGGATGTAAATATAGGCCAATCGGTGATACGTTCGTACTGCGTAAGTATCGTAAAATTATTGCGCATCCTAAGTTTACGCATCAAAAGACGTCAATTACAACTAGTCCGAACAAACAATCTTAGCAAAAAGGACGTTTGAAACGTAGTCATATGAAACGAAGACGCTCACAATCAAGTCGAAGCCGCTACCGAGTGTTCCTATGTCGAGAGTTAGTGGGATACGGGTCGCAAGTCCTAACCAGCTCAGATAAAACACGAACAGATAATGTGCGAGTAACGGTCTTCGGTAATTCCATCATTACTCTGAGCGATACACGGATACCCCATTTGCACGTCATGTGACTAGTTTATGGGAAAATTGAATAGAAATATCGAATACGAATAGCTGTGGGATTTACAAATTTAGCGTAGACAATTACTGTAAAAGTAAAACAGCAATTAGATCAAGAACATCATCAATTTTTTATATCGTGATCATCCCTTATAATTCATCATCTGGAACCTTAGGTGACTTCTTTCCAGCTGGAAATAGTGCAGCTGGAAATCAGAACCAAGTGTATTTATTATCCATAGATAATAAGTGCACTTGGTTTTGGTCCAGGTCTGGTCCATCTTAGACCAGGCATACGATTTAATATGTTCGATTAAAAATAAATTCTTATCCACTTGAAATATTTCATTTATTTCTACGTACATATAGCGCATTAAGGATTATATCAAAGGAAATTATTTTACGCGTGTCTTTTTATAAAGACCACCCGGGTTGTGTTATCTCCACGCATAAAATTAATACGCCGAGGCGTATTATAATTTTACGCTATTTTATGTGTAGGTGTAACGTGAGCTAGCCTTTTGTAAAATTCACAGGGGCGTAGGAATTCATCGGATACACCCCTTGAATCTTAAAATAACGTAAGTAGCATTTATTCTACATGACGTTAACGGTAATTGTATTTAATAAAAGTGATTATGAGATAATAATTATTGAAATGGGTCATAAAAATTTGATATCTTTACAAACCATCGAAATAGGAGCTTATTAAGCCCAAATGGATAAAGATACTCGACACTTGGTGTTTTCTGCTTACCACGTAGGTCCACGGGACCTGGAACGATATTATAATGATAACCGTACTGAGGACCAACAGTCAAGTTTTAACCGTCCACTATATTATACTAACTGTCCACTATATTATACTAACTAACTAAAATATATATATTATACTAACTGGACAATGATATTCGCCGTCTGAGGAGTTCGCTGTCGGACTATTTTTTTTCTATCGCAGTGACAGCAGATTTTTTATGTATATATCTGTTTGTCTATAACAATTGTTATATCTTCACGCCAGGCTCTTCATGGAGTAGGCAGAAAGCACCGAGGGTCAAATACATGTCATCATCATCAACCTGTTGCAGTCCACAGCTGAACATAGGCTTCCTTGAGGTCTTATGCCCATAATCCCTACGCTGGACACACATAGGAGTTGTAGATCAAACCTTACTTATAGCCTAAAAATTTAAAATGCTTGTTTATTTTTATTTTTCAATGAAAGGTTTAAAATATTTTACAGTTTCGAAATCATTTTCGATTCGAATTCATTTTCTAACTCATTCCAGTATTGACCAACGCACTACACTCGACATAAGAGGATATTAAGGGACCACACCACCCCACGTCTCTCTGCTATAGGCTGTACAAACAAGTTAGGTTGGACTTTCTTAAAGT
Organism: Mysoria ambigua; assembly: GCA_018245875.1. NCBI lineage: Eukaryota > Metazoa > Arthropoda > Insecta > Lepidoptera > Hesperiidae > Mysoria > Mysoria ambigua. The sequence goes on along the minus strand of DWEI01006565.1, from coordinate 2,067 downwards.
AATAGAACACGTAATTAGATTAGCAATTCTCATTTTGAATGAACAATACTAAATAATGTTTTTTAAATAAAATGTTACTTCAGATTAGGCCAGTGTGAGATTCTGAAGTTATTTATTTATTAGTCGACGTGGATATCAAGCAATTTTAACTGTATTAGAGACATTAATAACGTCACGCGTGGTTCTTCACGGAACAGACAAAGTACAGCGGGCCTATTATCTATCTATATCTCTAAATACCTGGAGTGTATACATCACTATTTTCATAGGTGACGCTAATTAGCCTTTTGTAACCCTTCAACATGGTTCTGATTTGTTTGGCACAGATTAATGTTAGTCACTCTCTTCTATTCAGTATTTCTTATTATCTTAAAAGGAGTATATTATAAAATATGATTTAGTACATTAAATGTGGAAGGCGTATAATAACATCAGAGAGCAGACAATATGGGCTATTAAAGTCCACATGAAACCTTGCAACAAACGCTAAACCCTTGAATCGAAGAAATCGATACGACCCCTGCGGTCGTATCGATTTCACTGGTAAGTGCTACTATTTTCTAAGCATTTAATTTTCTTCAGCGTTCAAATACTTTATTGAACTATTGAAATGTATTGTACTTTTGTGATATCCAAAGTGCACTGTAGTTTTAATTGTGCTGTTAAATGGCCCTGATACGAGTATATGGTAGAACATCAAACTTTTCTGTTGAATTTGCTATTTGTGCGTTACCGAAACCGCTATTCGTGTATGGAAAGGCTGACAAATATAGAAACAGCGTATAAGATCTGCAAGGACAGAGGTACTTGACACTTATCGCTATCTGCCTACCCTATAAAAGACCTGAAGGGAAGATTTAACATCGGACAGTGGTAACACTAATATTGAATGTACATATTTCCATCGCAACTGATGACATATGGCAACACAGAAAACGTGGTAGGCAAACATTTGTAAGACCATCCCAATGTTGTGAGTAGCACAGTGCCCCCAACTGACCTCGGCTAGAAGTTAACTTTATTTACAGTGGTACTATTTTTATATCGTGCCCAAGCAAAGGACGAAAACGTTTATTTACACAGAGATAAATAAACATCTTCAATTTCATTCGTCAATACGATGCAAATACGAGTTTTTATAACACATATTGAACTACAAGCCATACAAATGCGTATTTGAGTTGCTCTAAAAGCGCATGTAATACAATCTAAGTTTAATAGCACACGAGACTAATCGCTTTAACAAAATAAATATATAAAACGAATTGTGACCAAAAGTTTAGGTATTTTGTAGGTAATTATATTAGACAATCGACTACTTCGTGTAAAGTTTTATTAAACAGTAAATTGAAAGCTTTGAGAGTATTTGTCGCTGGCCATCAAATAAATTCAATTTGTCACGACGTGATAAATCAACGAAGTGTGTATATTTGTACACGAATTAGCTTTTTAAATGTTATAACGAGTCGTAGGAATTTGAGTTCGAACGATTTCTTAATTTGATTAACGTTATAATATTTTATATAAGTTTCAGTAAGTTATATATAAGTTTCAAGTGTTATATATAATATTTCACGATATTTGTAACACGACTATTACTTGTTAGTCATTATCATTAGTGCTATACCATCACACTATGTCAGTTACTGAGTAGATAAGTCTTCAAACATATCACGATTCTCTTCAAACATATCACGATTCTCTTCAAACATATCACGATTCTCTTCAAACATATCACGATTTCCCGACATGCGATATTCGATTATCAAACTATTGTCTACCTAACATTTGTTTTAAATAAATAAATAACAGGAACATTAGAGAATTACCGTTGATTAGCAAATTATTCGATTCCACACATGTACACATATATCGCTCTAATGGCACGCCCATGTGTGACATTAAAATGGATCACCCCTAACATTTTATTACCTGCACGCTACTTACGTACTGAGCAGTGATAGTCTAGTGGTTTGAAATTCGACCTCTCACTCCGGGAGACCGGGTTCAAATCTCTGGCGCGTACCTCTTTAAAAATGTGCGTTTTAAGTTTAAATATCACTTGCT
>DWEI01006564.1:0-10002 GCA_018245875.1 Mysoria ambigua | reverse complement strand
TTTAAATATCACTTGCTATTACGGTGAAGGAAAACATCGTGAGGAAACCTGCATACCTTGAGTTCAAAAAAAAAATTGTTCTCTAAGGTGTGTGAAGCCTGCCAACCCGCACTTGGCCAGCGTGGCGGACTACGGCCTTAACTCTCTAATTCTGAGAGGAGTCTCAAATTCCAGCAGTGGAACGACAGAAGGGTTGATATCGTTACTATGATCATCATCATCTGCCTAATGCAGTCCACGGCTTCATAATACTCACGCTCGTCAATCGGGTTGGGCATCGCAGAGCACATCATCTTGCTCTGCCTACCGTCCATGGCGTCCTCACGATTTACGACCTCCTTACGACGTCCTTACGACTCCGGCCACCGATAAAACAAACATTCATTGCGAGGATACGAACAAATCATCATCACCATCCATACTAATATTATAAATGCGGAACTGTCTGCTTCCACCTCCCAACTATTACGTTGCTCGTGAGGAAAATCAATATAAAGATGATTTGAAGCCTGCGAAAGAAAGTAACTACTTTATTTTTTAATTGACAAAATATAAAATATTCAAAAATTTCAACTCATAATGGGATAGAAGGACGATTGTCAGTTGATAAATTGTATTCAATATGGAGAGGAGGAGGAGAGACAAAAGAAACACGAGCTAGAATTAGTAAGGTGTATAAATTAGAACATTTAATAGAATTAAGAGTACGGCGGATAAAAAAGGCGAAGACGAGGTAAGCGAAGTTATGTACGAGGTAAGCGAGCCGGCACCAGATACGGACAACTGTGTAGCATCATTTCTAGATGCAGGGCCTCCTATAGTGACAACGAATTTTCCGAATAATGAATACGATATGAATCGCTTTTAATTGACCCTTTTTTATCCTTTATAAGTGACTTTTTACAAATAGAACCCGAAGAGGTAGACAGAAAAGAATAGTACACTCCCAAGTTTCACCAGGTATGTTTACGTTCCACTATGGAGTATGTGGTTAGCGTATGGCCATACACCGGGCACATTTTAAGACTCCAAACCTCTACTAGAAAATCTCATAAAAAAACTAGTAACTTCCAACTTGGGATTTGAACCCAAGATCTCACGATCTACATTCGTTCTTGCAACCAACACGACAACGAGGCATTCAAATATTTATAAATATACAATATAATTATATGAATACTACTAAGATACATTACATAATCACATTTCTTAAGCTCAACAATAAATTTCAATAAATAGGCTAGGCAAGGCTTATCAGCATCACGCATCTGAATCACACGACGTGAACTACGTATGACGGAAACTAGCTCAAATATCTAATTTCATCAATCAGCCGACGTATCACGGTCCATACGCAGTGACATATTAAACAGCGCGTATAAAATAGCGCGTTAGTCATCATTCTCAGCGACTACTAGAAACAGTCTGTCCTTTTCGAGCTACGACAATAGCACTTTGTCATAGACCGTCACTAGCGGCCGACGTCCGCAGTTGCAGCGCCGCAGACGCTGGCAATGGATTCTAGAATATTCGATTCTTAAATATGGAATCGGCAGTATATGAGTCAACTAGTTTAGTCATACTGAGGTACAATAATTTAATATTGTGTGCACTCCACTCACTGAGTGCCTGTTGACTGCTTGCATGGTGGAGTGGTTGCGAGTGCAAGTGCCGATGGAGAAGACCCTGGTCACTAAAACCGGTTCCGGGCCTGTTTGATGTTTTTAATGTGAATTTCCTCAACCTCTACTACATAGCTGGTGAAACTTGACAGTACTACACTTCCACCTACCCCTGTTGAATAAATACAGGCGTGATGTTATCCACATAGCCATTATATTTGAGGGTTCAAAGGGAAGAAAATAAGCTCAATAAACAAAACGGCTAAAACTGCCTCCAAGCCCTTCCGGCACAAAGGGAATATTCGTGACATTGTAACAATGTCGTTTAAATTACATCCGGGCACACCGTTTGTACTTAAATAATATTCAATAAACTTTACTGTAAGTAGGTACTCGTTTCGAACGAATTAATCGGCGGCTGAGCAGTAATCGATGCCTAAAACTATCTGCGTGCTATAAAAGTGACGAAATATAAATAATATCCAAGACTGACAAAACAGAATACTATATTATATTTCTTCTGGTCGTCATTCAAACTGCAGACCAAAAATGTCGATAGATCTTCCGTGAATCAATTGAACTAAACTCTAACATCAACATTACCAGCAGCGGTAGAGGCTCGTGCTAAAAGTGAGGAATGTTAAGTGTTCTTAAAATATCTCATAACGCTTTAATATATACATCAACGGTCTAACATTGTAAAGTAAGAAATTCATAACGTATATGAAAGTGCTGTGACTTCATATTTTTCGGTATCTCGTTTGTTATCAAAGTTATGTGCCTACATATACGTACGTATGAGAAATTTCTAAGATACATTTCCTTGTAAAAATATCGAGGAGTGGCTCATAGTCCACAGTGGATGTGCTGCACTCTTCTGCTCACCGCGTCGGCTGTAACAGGCGTGATGTTACGCTTTGTTCGTGTTAGATATACATATACCCATATCATGCGGTACAGTGTCTGTCAACATTATTTCCGGCAAAACAAACTGTGTGAAGATAAACGGTCATCGCTGGAAACAAAAACCTCCGTCGTCAGTATATTTTACTGCTGTAATCCCTTTTATGATAATGCAGTCGCCGTTACAGGGATCCCATGGAAAATTGTTAAAACCATTTAAAAATTAATAAGAAGCGAATTGTAGGAAATACATTGTGATCAAATCATATAAATATATTTTACTACTAAACATCAAACATGAGGGTATTATAAGGGCGGGTAGCCACTGTTGGATTATTCTAATTCGTGATGTTACAATGTTCATATTTTCCGATAAAGTATTGCCGCCATAGTTATATACATTATATTTTCTGCAGCTAAAATTTTGAATCGTGCCTGATATCTGTTAAATGCAAAAATTAAAATATGTTACCCATCTTTAACTCATCGAAAACCTTCATGAACGCAAACTGGGTACGGAATCCATGGATCCTCGACTCATTTGGCACGTGGCGGCATTTAGCTGGTTTTTGAATTTTCCGCGTAAGCACACTGAATCACGGGCCCTGCGAGGTCCGTGATGAATAGAAGGGACGCCGTTAATATGGGGCTTGTTTATTTTAATGGCGCTCGCGGTTCCCTCAAACCGACACCTCACCCTCGCGTCTGCTCGAGTGTTTAAAACTTGCCCGTTTACGGCGGCTCGCGGCTGTAATTGTGCTGAGTTCCCCGACGATGTACCTACGGCATGGTAATATGAACGGCTCGTTCGCGTAATTGACGAACACGCACAGGGCTGCTGAGTGGCGGGCGACCGTTGACGCACACTGCTCAGATATGCGTGTCAGTGTACGGCCGCGGAAACGTTGGCTCCAAGAGTGGCCGACGTAACAACGTAAACAGCGGCCGAAGAACGAGTCGCGCCGCCCGCCCGCCACTTATTAAATTCCTGACAGCTGAATGTAAAATTTGAATTGTTGCTGTCCGAGGCACTCGAGAAATTATGGCCGTCATTGAAATTATTTACGAGGCGCATCTTTGTGTACGATAGAAACATCCGAAAATTGTTTTTATTACACTAATTTTTGTCGAAAAAGCTCGCGCGGGGAGGTGGAGGGGGTGGAGGGAGTTTATTAAAATCAAAGGAAAGTGCTTAAAATTTTTCTCCAAGCCAACGCTGCGGGTAAAAAATTGGGACCTCGTGATGAAAAATGGATGTTTTATATTGATTTAAGAGGATCGCCAGAGTCACGGGCGCGAAATTTAATCTCGACCAAACAACGGTGTTGCGGATTTTCGTGTACTGACCATGTTTTTCCCATTTCTACTAAAGTTTTATTGATTTCTAAAAACATCTGACAAACAATAACAACACCTGATAAACAATAAACATGGATAATGATTATTAATATTATGTTAAATGAATGTCATCAGCTTTTATATTAATTCAGTGATCCATACGAATTTTCGCACAGTATCTTGACCAAACAGGATTCACTTTTTCATTTTTGTTCATATATATTTTTTTTGTTACAGACGGACTTGTTGGTTGTGTTGGTTGCGAGCCCGAGTGCCGATCAGTAGGGTTCAAATCCTCTGCCTACCTGTGCTACCCCTGCTTGGGTTTTTCACTTTAAGAATCTAATGTGAACAAAATAGAACCGCTGTGATTATAGGTTGCCGCTTATCGGCCGACAACGGTTACTTCCATTATAACGAGCAAACACGGACTCACTGCCAGCGGATGATTCATTCAGGCTTAATTAACGGAACTGGCTAATTTCTAATTACAAATTTGAATATAAATTATTACTCTGGTAAATGTAAACTTGTATTCATTTATTTATTAAAATGATCCAATAATTTTAATTTCATCCTAGGTCGCTCTTAAGGCACTCAAACGCTGTCTTAAACTTATACAACTGACATATTGACAGATTATTACCCATTAGGCTATCATTACTCCCATGCAGCCGCCGAGGACGTGCACCGGCTGCGGCCGCGGTGAGCTCCGCGCGCCTCATGTTCTGTGTTCACAGTCGTCACACTTTGCTTGTCCGGAAGCTCTCCACCACCTTGTCTTTTTGAAGTGTCCAACAATCTACTATTGACGAATTAAACATTCACAACAAATTTAATATCGGACACAAATTCCTTGTTACTTTTAATCAAAAGTAACCAGCTATTCGTGTCCAACGTTAAGAGGACTGTGAATGTGGGTCCCCAAAGACGCGGAGAAATGACAATGCTATTAATTTTCAGCAGCTTGTAACTTTTCATCGAACCGTACAAATTTCAACACCCGCAGAAAACTTCCAGCGTGTTCCCTGCTGCCACTCCCACTGCGGCGGAACAGTCGCGCCGCGGCGGCTGCGGCCGTCTATTGCCACGTATCTGTATCGTAACTATCCTTATACGGGTTTATTGTATACAGAAATTCAAACGAAGATAATGTAAGGTACCATCATTTGTTACTCGATGGACCTGCTTACCTTGTATAGAAACTGACGCTTTGATATAAAAGTAACTTCACGCGTGTAATCCCCGAAGACGTAGGCAGTGGAACTCAGAACACTCCAATGTTTCACCAGTTACGTTTACATTCCACTATGGAATACGTGATAAGCCTATTTCCATGCATGGGGCACATATCTAGACTCCGAACCAATGCTAGAAATTCCAAATTAGAAAATTTTTGTTGGGTTCGACCCGGGAATCGAATCTCCCCATCGGCAGTCACACTTGCAACAAACACGAGCAAAGAGCCAGTCAATGATATAATAACAAAAATAAAGACGGCACTTCTATCACACGCTCCAGTTTCGCTAACAGCAAGAGAGTCAAAACCATTTGTTCGCTCAAGCTCCGACACTAATCGGAGCGGCGGGTTCACACCCCCACTGTCGATCTATTGGCAATCCCGCACGAGATCCGGCCGCCGCGCGCCGTTCGGCAGCCGCGCGCCCTGCGCAGCTCTGCGGGCGCTCGCTTCGGCAGCCGCATTTGCATGTTCCCGTCACAGCAATATGATTTACACACTACACTCCTTTTAACAAGGCTGTTACACAAACAACATACGGTAATTGGCATCCAGCAGACGAACAATGAAGAAGACGGACCACGGAGGAGAACAATGACATTGTGTTTCGCCTTTCATTATAAGCAAATGTTTGCATATCATTCTTTATATATATTCTTTATATATCATTCTTTATAACCCTGTATGCAACTTAATATGTACATTGTACACACATGTCTAAACGTTACCTTCAGCTCTGCCGCTAGTGAGCAGCGGTAGGTAGAATACTACAAACAAGGCCTACAAACAAGCTTCGCTACATTGTTAAGTCTCCATACACGATGTATGGGTTTTTTATGTACGATGTACGATGTTTTGCGGAATTAAAATAAAAGGACCGTATTTGTAGGCGTTATTATTATAGACACAATGTAAAATGGACAACATGAATGCAATGACAGTAGTTTACAAATTTTTAACATATAAAGTTTAGCGACACCCTCAACACAGTTATTATTACTGGTGGCGCGTAAATTTAAAATTGGTGCGAATGTAAAGAATGTATTTAAAAAATTAACGATTTTAAAGGGTTCTGAACACTACATTGAAACATCACGATGGATGGTATAACATATGGCGGCGGCCCGACGCACGTTAGACCGCGCGCATGCACTGTCGGGGGCTCGCGCCGCTATCAGCCTCCAACTCCATGCTGCGGAGCGTGGTGAAAGTTCGTCGCATTGTGTGTACTGTGAATAGGCCTTTATGTGCTTATCTTTACACACTTTTGTTGCTGTATTTTATTGTTCAGAAAAATGTCACGGGCTAGATATCTGTTTGTAAAATTTAGAAAAGGACATAAATAATGTGCCTACGGAGTTTGAGCTCTATCGCAAACGTGAACAAACGCATGGGATGACGCGAGCTGATTTATTTTTATAATATCATGTAATGTAGCCGTTGAAGTAATGTATAACTTACTGAAACATAACATAACTTCACGCCTGTAATCTCCGAAGAGGTATACAGAGGAATGCAGAACGCTCCCATATTTATAAGTTACGTTTACGTCCCAATATGGAATAGGTGGTGAGCCAATTGCCATACAACGGGCACATATTCAGACTCGGAGCCACTACTAGAAAATCTAAATTATAAAGTTTAATATTCTTCGACGCTGGAATCGTTTTAAGTTTAAATATCACTTATTATTACGGTGAAGGAAAACATTGTGAGGAACCCTGCATATCTTAGAGTTCTAAAAAAAACATTGTTCTCTAAGGTGTGTGAAGTCTGCCAACCCGCACTTGGCCAGCGTGGCAGACTACGGCCTTAACACTCTCATTTTGAGAGGGGACCCATGTTACAACAGTGGAACGATAAAGGGTTGATATCGGAATCGAACCCGGGACCTCCCAATCGGCAGTCGCACTTCCAACCAACACGGCCAACGAAGCAAACTTACTAAATGATAGCAATACATTTTTCAATGAATATAATTTGCAGTAAAAGAGGATACAATTCTCTTAGGATTCTGTGTATGTAACTAGCAACGCAAGAAACTAGTGAAAATGATTTGGGATAACTCCCACATCACCATTTTAACCAAAACTACATAGGTACAACTTAACCAGACATCTATTTCATATATTTTTGTATATTTTTTAAATTTGTACTTATATAATCTTATACCGAAATAATAAATATTCTCACTCATTACTCAAATATTTGTTATGATCGTAAATCGAACCCAAATCTGTCGGGCCGACCGCGAGGGCCAGTAACCAAGTATACGAGAGGCCAGCGAGCACGACGCAGGCAGGACGTGTGAAACAGGAGCGCTGTGCGCACGGGCCGCGAGCGGCGCGCGGCGGCGGCACGCGGCACGCGGCGCGCGGCGGGCTGCGGTCTGCGGCCGGCGCGCTGTCACTGCCGGCGACACCGGCGGCGCGGCTGCGTCTAGCCGTGCGGGCGCATTTCAAAACGCGATAATGTCACAAATGGCTGTATGGCTTTTAGCATTATCAGCATCGAATTCAATTTAAATGAGCATATTTAAGCTAGTAATTGTTTTACATTTCGATATATAGTATAAGCTTTTGGGGTACAATAAATTAATATGTTGTGTTTTACAAACAATAATCTTTGTTCGCAGTAGATGGAAGTGTTTATGGTTTGGTAAAGTGAACATTTGTATATGAAATAACTCCTTCGAACATACTCCGCAGACTCCGATAATTAACGTGATGGAGTGCGAGCATCTATCACGCGGGTCTATTGTGTAGTAATTTGATAAATTTAATTAAAATCAAGTTGAAAACTAAAGCAACAACTAAATTAGTAATTGTACACCTCGGAGTAAATCTTCGCAGTGTTCTTAATTAAATGAACAAGTTTCGCATGGAATTAGAACGGCATAATTTATTAAATTGTTTGTCGCTGCATTCGGCGGAGTTTTAAGTGAATTAGTTTCACTGTGTCACTTTATATCACTCGGGGCCTCGTCTCTAACTATTTAATTGTACTTCAGTAAATTGTTGGAACGGAATGCCCGATCTCGGATGGGGTGACCGGATAACTCAGCGCGACGTCGGCGCCGCTCATGTGACTTCGACGTCGTTCGCGCTCCATGTTTATCTGAACCAGGGACTGTCAGATTGAGATCCGTGGGCTCCAGAGGGGGCTGCTATTATTGCTCACAATTATCAAACGGGCGTACCTATCGCCAGTGTTCCGTGAATAGCGCACGCGTCAGCAACAGCAACAAATAACCTGAATTCACGTCTCCCCACCGTCACGCCAGTATACAACAATACACGCAGTCGCGATGCTGTGAGCTCGCAAGGAAGAAAATACTTACTATCCGTTTTCCCTATCCCTTTATCGTTGGTACAGTAGAACCACTATCGGTAGATAAAATAGTTCAAAAATAAGGTTAACTTAATATCGTTAAGCAATACGTAATGTTTTTCGTAACATTGCAGTATGCGGAGATCGAGTGACGTTGACGCGTACTGACGATGGCGATGTGATTGCAGCTTCGACGTCCGCGGGAAGCACCTGTCGGAGGCGCGGCACTGGTCGGCGCCCGAGGTGTTCGGCCCGCGCGCGCACTTCAGCTTCTCGCCGCCGCCGGCCGCGCTGCTGGTGCGCGACGTGAAGCGCCGCGACGAGGGCGTCTACCGCTGCCGAGTCGACTTCCGCAACACGCAGACCACCAGCTTTCGATACAACCTCACTGTTGTCGGTGAGTGCATCGTCACTTGGCCCCGACACGTACAAGGCTGTACGTTGTATTGGCTTCTAATTCTCGAGAGTAGTAGTTATTATCTAAAGTTGTTAATGTAAATAACCTATTTTCTACTTCTATGTCTACAGAAACGGAAAGCGTATTACTCCATATTAGGGTCGTTACATTATATTTTATAAAGTTCGAATGTGAGTGGTTCTGGAAAGGCAGAGCATAGCTTGTCGCAACTACGCTGCTACCCATAGACGGTTAGGGTATTTAAATGTGCCTCAACAGACCGAGCCTACCTCACTCTACCAGTGCTCGCCTCTTACGACATCCTGTATACTGGCTTGGGGTCGAGGAATGTATTTTGACTCCGCCCCAACAAGCATTGTCGTTCGTCTTACATATTCCTATTTCCTGTTGTCCAAGGACGATAAATAGTTAAAATGTCACCATTATAGTTTTTGAAATAAAATAACATTACTTTACTCCAGTTATTTTGGTTTCGTAATTTCGTAATCTACAAATATAATTAAAGTAACGGCAACGGACCTGAACTCGAGTCACAGCCAACAGAGTGCAGTAATTAAATGCAGAGACGAATCACCGGAACCAATTAATATGAAGCTGCGGAAGAGAGATCGCTAAACGTCCGAAGAGAAATCCTAAGATTCAGAGATATAATACAACCAATTCATTTTAAAAACTTCAAGAAAGGAGAAAATTTTAAAATTTTTCATTTGTGTTCTTCGTAGCACAATGTGAGGCGGCAATTTGTGTTTCACGACAACAGTTATTTTCTTCTTATTTGAAGCGACAGCTGATTTTTTGATAGACCTTTACAAGGGCCGTTCGTGTGTTGAAAGAATTAGTGGCAATGTGTAGGGCGCGCGGGACTACAGTAGAAATTCGTAGTTAACCAGACCTGACCGCCACCCGGGGTTTTGGTTTACGAGTACATGCAACTCGGGTTACGTTACGTTATAAGAAAGTTTAATTGATACGAAAATACATTCATCAATATTCTGATGCATGTGATTTTGTTTAAATATATCTCAAAGTTGGACAACATCCATCACTTGGCACCACCGCCAAACCTATTTCTGCCCTATAACAACAGTGTTAAGCGCTGCTATGTTTTAATTTCAAGGGTGTGGTAAGGGAGACATACTTTTTCGAGGCAT
>DWEI01006563.1:0-10003 GCA_018245875.1 Mysoria ambigua | reverse complement strand
CCACACGCCGCACGCCGCACGCCGCACGCCGCACGCCGCACGCCGCACGCCGCACGCCGCTCGCCGCACGCCGCACGCCGCACGCCGCACGCCGCACGCCGCACGCCGCACGCCGCACGCCGCACGCCGCACGCCGCCCGCCGCCCGCCGCCCGCCGCACGCCGCTGACGCTCGCCGCTGACGCTCGCCGCTGACGCTCGCCGCTGCCGCTTGCCGCTGCCGCTCGCCGCTCACTGCACGCTGCACGCCTCACGCCGCTCGCCGCACGCCCCACGCCGCACGCCGCACACCGCTCCTTACAAGCACCGATCACTGATAGCGCGAGCAACAGTGCCGTCATATGTCACTTGTTCGACATCTCTCCAAAAGGAACATGAAAGAATTGTCTCCACTCACTGAACTTTATACGCACATGCTGAGAAACAACTTTCGGTCCACACAGATTCCCTTTAATTTGTGCTCGTGCCAGGTAAATGGTAAAATTAAATGTCAAACTGATATTATGTACTAGCTGCGAGTTGATTAATTTTAATCGCGATTTCATTTACGAATGAAGTCCATTACTCGCGTTGCTCAGTACCGTTCGAGAGGCCCTGTATTTTTCATAATTGGCCGTCTGCCGCACGGCACGCTATTGAATTCCATTCCCGACCAATACAAACTAAACAGCCAAAGTCAAGTGAATATTACCACAATATATCATTGGAAACCGCACCCACATCAGTTAAGCCGTTCTCGAGATTAGCATGCATAAACGCACAAAGTGCTTAATACCACACAGAAAAATACAAAAATTATATAATAATATAAATCTATACTAATAACATAAAGCTAAAGAGTTTGTTTGATTGCTTGAACGCTCTAATCTCAGGAAATATTGGCCCGATTTGAATAATTCTTTCAGTATTAGATATCTCATTTATCGAGGAAGGCTATAGGTTATATAACATCACGCTAAGATGAATAGGAGAAGAGCAGCAATAAAAAATATTGCAACAACGGCAAAATTTAGAGCTGTCCTTGCGGGCGCTAAGTAAACGGTGAAAGTTACTCAAAAATTATGTATCACAAAATTATTCCCCTTATAAGTTCTAAATAAAAGTCCGGGACAGCATATGTCTAGCTTTTAACGTTAACCCACTATAACTATTTTTATGATTAACAAAATAGTTCTTAAATAATACATTATTTGCGAAAGTGTTTTAATAAACATGATATTAATACTTATCCAAATGAAGTAAGTAAGATATGCCGACCCGGCGTCCGCGTTACGCCCCCCGGCTCTCACCCCTAGCTCGCCTGTTCATCTTTTTTGTCTAGATATTTGATTTTTTTCTTTTCTCTGTGGAGCAACATACAAGGTACTTTTCATCCTAGAATTCCCATGTAATCAGACTGACACTTAATAGTGTTCACCGTTTCGATGTACCGCCAGTCGACATGCCATCGCTGAAGCGGCTCTAACACGCAAACACTGATAGTGCTCGTCGGTCTTGTATTCTGATTTGTGACGTCACGAAAACTGCTTATAAACTGGGCTGGTCTTAGAGAAATATATATCATCTCTAGAAACGCAGAAGCAACAAAACGATTTATGAATCAGGTGCAAAATAAATTGAGATCTCAATGATACAAGGCAGATTACAAATGGTAGCATAATAATATTTTTATAGGCAAGCTTCAGTATCAGTGGTTGTGGCGTGAGCGCCGGCGGGAGGCACGGAACTTGACACAGAAGAAACCACTAAAATTTTCCTAATGCAGCAGAAAATATTTAAAAAGCAAATCTAACACTGGCCAGGATCGTTATTGGCATCACAATAAAAACCTTTTATACATACATATCATACATACATTCTTGAATATCTATATCTATTGGAACGTAATCTACACGTGCAATGCACTGAAATTGATACATCTGTGCCAATATGAATCTCTCTGTTGAGTAAAACTACACACGAGTATATAGTACAATCAGTGGAGCCTATGGACGTAATTGCATTAAATTATTCAAGACAAGAATGCGTCAGTTCCTACGCGAACGCGCTGCATGCTAGGCTGCATCCCGCTTTCGTCTATTGCTACCTACCGCGAGCCTACTGCTAAATTTAATTCCTGACAAACACGATATACGAATTATTCTAAATTGAATTTCAGCAAGTATCACAAAATTAATCATTAAAATGGATATAGCGTAAAAGCGGCTCGCGCTGACGACTGATTGAAGCTACGTCTCGGCACTCTCGGCTGACAGGAAACACAGTCGTCACGAGTAATGGCGGACTGTAACTGGCAAGCTTCGACATTATTCATACAATGTGACACTAGCGCCGCCCGCGCGACCCACATGCTCCCGTGTATCGAGTCGCGGACGCTGAGCGATGCCGACTTCACGACGAGGGGCTCATAGCTTCTTATTTGGACTCGTTTTTGCCGGCCAATTTGTGATTGTTTAGCGTCGTCCTACCGTCACAAGTTGAAGCTTACGCGGGAACGACCTTCACGTGCCACAACTAATCACATATTCACTATTCAAAATGGTATCGGCACAGTTGTTCTCGTCCGAAGTGTCACGGACAGAAACATCGATATCACTGACATGATATGAAGAAACGGTTACTCGTCCATCATCCTTTGATAAACGTCAAAATTCCGTTAGACAAATTATATCAATAGAGCGCAATTGCCATTGCTAAATAAAGCAAATGCAGCTAACAAATTATTGAACGATCGGACTCCATGTCGTCTCGGGACCGCGGCCTGCGCAGCGCAGCCAAGGAGTCGTAAGACGAGCTACAATTAATGTCGCAACCGCGTCCTTCAATTATGGACCAATTTACATTCACAAGCTTATGCAGAAGTTGTGGCAGTGCCGTCACATTGTCAATGGTGAAACTTACATTATAATTTAAAACTTTAATAAAAGGTTAAATAGAGAATAGGATTTAAACGGATTATCTCGCCTGTAATCTCCGAAGAGGTGGACAGAGAGTGTATAGATACGTTTGAACATAAACGTAATTGGTTAAATGTAATAGTGGAAAAGGTGGTCAGCCTGCTTATACATTTGAGCGACTTATAGATACTGATTCTTGCGGGATATGGCGTCTCGGACCGAAGGGAGTAACATTATGGGAACTTTCATCAAAAAACTAAATATTATTGATCAGCTTGTACTTTATCATAACTATATCACATTAATTTGTGTCAATGTTCTCTAGGATTTGTCTTCAGGAGTGCGACATTACACATAATTTACAGCGCCCTGGTTCGAGCGAAGCTTCAATCCAGAGCTGTTGTCTTTGATCCCTACTAAAGTACTTACGATCTGGACTTAAGAAAAGAACTTGAACATAGTAGATAAGGTCTAAAAGCCATTTCTTGGATACCGGACAAACACGTGTTTGGATACTATACTTGTAACCAACTAAATTCCTATTGAATTTTTTTGGTTACAACTCTTTAAAAGTATTCCATGACACGGTATTAGCGTGCGACCTGATTGACCCAATAACTGCGGCCGCAACCGCAAACGCAATATGTTCACTGTCCCACCGCCGCACTTGGCCGCTCAATTTGAACTTTAACTCACGTGATGTGAAGAAACCTGAAAAGCCATGCTCACAGAGGTATCACTCTTCAATTGCGAGCGACCCTTGAGTCCCGCTGAGGCTGGCGCTGTGACGCTCGCACGTGGCACCGGGCTCGCGCGCCCGTCGCCGGACCTCCACACTAACTATCTACTCGTAAGAAAAATATAGCAACGCCGGTACTGTAGGAACATTTTTGATTTTATTATTCATTTGCTACAATTCGAGATGAAGGTCAAACGTTCCAATAACAGTGCTATTGAATTCGACCTTCGATCTACCATGTCCGTTTCTCACCAGGCGCGTCACTGGAGAGTTCCTTTAGCACGCGGCAGACCCGGCCGCGTGACCCGAACTCCTAGCCACTCACCCCGTCGATATCGTTATCGTACCCTATGCCCTGCGATTTGTATCTTTAATCCCTTTCATCTGTGGTTAGTGAAACAAACGAAAGTAACTTATTAACATAAAAGTCAAAGGCGATGCGATTCACACGAACGCCGGGTGCGACCGCGCGGCTGCGCGCTCAATATGACAACGGTGCCCGCAGTGTCCTCTTGACAGACTTGTGCAGTATTGAAACATGTGTTCTGGGAGATGCTGCTTGCTTACTGAATCAGACGACTTATGTCGGAAGCATTTGTGTATACGTTACGACCTCTTAATCCATTTCCAACAAATAAAATTATTCGATAAACAATTTCTTTGCTGATCTCTACATAAACGTAAGCGATAACATCTTATGGGAGGGGACCGATTGGTTACACGACGCTTGGGGTTACCCACCGAATTACAATATATAGTATTATATATCTCTCCCTCTCTCCGTTTAAATTGTTCAGCTGAGTACAAATACAAAAGAACAGCAGTTTATAAAACACGACAACAATATTCATAAATGTTCCATGTTATGTAATCCAATAAAGATTACGAAGCACCTCACCAGCTCGGCGTGGGCGCGCGGCGGCCGGGCGCGGCGCAGAGCGCGCGGACGGCAAACATTATGCAAAACTTTAAAAGCTACTTGATAGTTCCCTGAAGTCGAGAGCCACTCACGCCGGGCCGGTCGGTATAAACTTTCACTCGTGTCTGTGTCTTTTCTGCTTTCTACTTTGCTGCAACTTTGTCGATAAAAAGTAAAGTCTCCTTCACAACTACCTCTACTTCCTCACTGCCTAAGTGGTTGCAAATACAACCACTGATCGAGAGGTCCTGGGTTCGATGTCCATATCAAGCACTATAATAATATGGCTTTTCTAACTGAAAATTCTTAGTGGCAGCTCAAATTTATATGTAATCTGTGTAGACTTACACCCCATTCCACGATGCGATTAGGAACACCACAGGAGTCGCGCGAGGGACCTCGCTGCCGTATCGACCTCTCGGGAGGACCATGGGCATGTACTTGTTTTTACCGAATGTTACATTTTTTGTTAGTCGACGAGTAACCATGTAACGCAATCAGCCGCTTCTGGCCGCTGCTGCATTTGAGACGATGGAGGGTAAAGTTCAGATCATGAAGTCGTGAGCCCCTACGAGAACTGTTTAAAACCATTACAATTTTCACTGTGCTTAGTCTATATATTTATGAAAATATTACGTGTGCAAGGAATAACTATTTAAAAAAAAACGTAACTTCACGCCTGTAATCTCCGAAGGGTTAGGCAGAGGAATGCAGAGCATTCCCACGATTAACTGTTTACGTTTACGTCCCCCTATGTAATAGGCGGTGAGCCAATTGCCATGCATCGGGCACATATCCAGACTCCGAACCACTAGTAGAAAATCTAAATAAAAAACATTTGTAGTGTTCGACCCGGGAATCGAACCCGGAATAACTATTTAATTTTAGTAAATAATAATAGTGGAGATAATTTTAATACCTACTTCTAGTAGGTATTAAAATTTAAGTAAGGTGTCTCATTCTTTTATGGGGAACTGTATTTGCTTCTATAACAAAGTTCTAAAAGACGTTACGTTACGTGACATCCTGGGTTCAATTCCCGGGTCTGGCAGTACTGAATTTTCCCAACTTAGATACGTTAGTAGTAGCTCGAAGACTGGAAATGTGCCCGGTGAATGTCTATAGGCTCACCACCTAATCCATAGTAAAAGTAAACGTAACTCCTTTATTTATCTCATCAGGAATTACAGGCGTGATGTTACGTTAAATAATATTAACATAACACATAAAGTTAACTTCAATATTATAAGTATTCTATATACAAAACGTATATTTGCAGCCGATGTACAGGACATCGGCTGCAAACGAACTGCGCGTTGTTTCTTACACAAAAGCACACACTTCCTTTACTTTCCAGCAGCGCGTCAAATCAAACAATCCCGTACAAATTATTGTTTACCGCCGCGCCAACTGTTCGTGCGATTATTCTATAAAACAAAACAGCTGTGTGACGCCGCGGCCGAGCGGCTGCCGCGACCGCTGCGGCGGAGTGACGTGACGCGGGCGTTTACGTTCATTGAGTGATCCGACAGACTCGATCGAACAAAACCTCAGCCGTGACGGCTTGGCGCCGACTATTTCGCATCGAGCGCATGGATTTGCCTTTGTTCGATAAGTGTATTGTTTACGAGCGAGCGTCCCCACGCGTCGCGCGCGGCGTGGCACACGAGCGCACGCAGCGCGCACGCACTCCGCCCCCGTCGAAGCACAAATGTGACAATTATAGAGCGGTTATATCGATAATATCCAGAATTACGACAAACAAATCTCTTCAAACGAGAGACATTTGCACTCGAACCAGGGTCTCCTGATTCCGCTAGCAGCGCGCCGACGGTCGCCCGACACGCGCGTGGAACACCTTGCGCGAGAATACGGGCCTTTAATCGCGCACGAAAACTGGCATGTGCACGCCGAGACAACTCTACTTGAACGCACCCTGAATCTCATTATTACATCTTTCTTATATTACGCTTCAAAAGTTCCACTGGCGCATTTGTTTTGTTATTCTGAAGACTCGGGTGTTTCATCATCATCTTCGACCTAATGCAGTCCACTGCTGGAGATAATTATTCTCTTCTGAGGGGTTATGCCCCTAATCTTATAGCTTGCGGGTTTGAGATCGTACAACACAACTTCTCGTACCGCCTACGCTGCGGCCCTTGAACGTCCGGGACATTTAGCTGGGTCCAGGCAGTCCGCGCTATACTGTGTTACAAAAATATTAAAGCCTACATATACTACATATACTAAATCTGAAATGTGTCATTTTTAGAAACTGAACACCGCAATAATTGAATGTACTTGCTTTATACAACATTATTTATTATTAGACGCTTGCACATCTACAAAGTGGAAACAACATAGCCGCAAAAGGAAGAATATCATCGGTGTTAGAACTCGATCAGCTCATAACGAGACACATTTAACCCGCGCCGCCGCGGACTTCCTCTACGGTATTTTTACCCACGCTTCCGCACGCACGCACGCCCCCCCCCCTCGCCACGACCGCCCCACGCGTCCTCCCCGCGCGCCCAACCCCCGCGCGCACGCACCGCCCGCAGCGCGCGCGACTTACTGCACCTGATTTGTCACCAGTTACAAACTAGTCACAACGCCCGTTCGTGAAATGTAATGCGCGCGATCGGAATGTTTTTTCTGCAGATACACTCCGCCTTCGAACCGGTCTCTTCAGTTTACATAATACGACAATTGGTCACGCACTCCCCGCCGAGTAACCATGAAGAAGTCGTAACCGTTGGGGTGCACAGCATGTTATCACGCGCGACATTCGCTTCGTTGTGGCCTATAACAAACATGGCCTTGTTTAACAGGGCATCAAGCAAATGAACACTCACAGCCTTCTCGCACCCGCTTTCGTAATAGATACTAATAAAATGCCTCGATGGTCGTGTTGGTTGCAAGTACGACTGCCGATCGGGAGGTCCCGGGTTCGATTACCAAAAATCTAATTAGAATTCTGGTAGTAGTTCTGAGTCTGGATATGTGCCCGACGCATGGCAATAGGCTCACCGCCTGACGTAAGTGGGCATAAACATAGTGGGACGTAAACGTAACCGGTAAATCGTGGAAATGTTCTGCAATCCTCTGCCTACCTCTTCGACGATCACAGGCGTGGAGTTACGTAATACGTATTATTTACTGAGTTGAAAACTAGCTTCCTACATCTCTTAACACTGTATAGTTTTTGTCTTTTCATAAAAATTCCATAAAAATTCTTTTTTTCTGGTAAGAGTGTTGGGCTAATTTCAATGTATCCTGTAATATGTACCGTAGCGGCTTAGACTATTGCGCCCCAAGTATATGGAGTTGTTTTCATAGAGACACTTAGTCTATATTAGAATAGCGCACCGCACAGCGCTTTTATAGCTGGAGTACAACATTACGTCACCAAGCGGGGAGAACATTCCGGAAAGGTATTATTGTAAGCAAAGTGTGACAGTGGATCACCTGGGTTTACGTTCGAAAGATCTAAGACTGTTAATGCTGTGTGCTGTTGCACTCATTATTGAAGCTATTGCCTCCTACGCTCAAGGCAATTTCAAATTAAATCGTTGTTAAATCGTCCTGTACTCTTTTTATCATCACCATATCTCAGTCTATGGCTGGACATAGGCCTTTCCCATAGAGCGCCACTACGCTCTGTTCTCGGCTTGCCGCATCCAGTAGCTGCCTGCAGGCTTTCGCAGATCGTCATCCCACCTGGCTGGAGCTAGTCCTAATCTACGTTTGCAGAGCCACGGTCTCCACTCCGGAACTCGCCAGCTCCACTGATCGTCCGTCCGTCCGACAAGACAAGTACATTGTCACTTCAGGGTGCTAATCCTTTGAGTTGTATCGGTGCTAATCTTGGTTGTCTGTCGGATAATTTCACTTCTGATCCTATCCTTCAGAGAGACTCTGCTGAATAACTGCAACGTCTACCCAAGGTATGTGTATTCCGAAACAATTTCGATAAGATGGCCGTTTACGACGATAGGTCTCGGATCAAAGTGTTTATTTACCATGGTTTTGGTTTTCTCCAAATTCATGCTGAGACCTATTCGTCGGGAGCCTGATGCTAGGCTGTCCAACGTTTTTTCAGCTCATCCAGCGACACCGCCAGCAAGACTATGTCATCTGCAAATTATGTCAACTTTATTTATGTAAGATGTGAAATGCAAATCTTTGGGAATAACACGGGACTTGACGAAAAACTATGTAATATGTAGTATCATTGAGAGCTTCCAATGGGATTGTCGCCCAATACACTAAAAGTTGAGTAGAATGAACAACACACGATTCAGCGTTCTTGGAATAGAAACTTCAGGTAGCCAGTGAATATGTCCACAGACAATTCACACGTTATCAACATTTGTAATCGCCAATGTGTGGCACTCATTGATCGTTGCACTGCCTCGTTGGTCATGGTGGTTGCAAGTGCAACTGCCGACCGGGAGATGTGCGCCGCCCTTAACCCAGCTCATACAGTCCTCGCGTAATCTGAGAGATAATCTAATACGTATTAATGGCATCTACATAAGAGGTTTTCATAATCATTATGAAATATTATGTATCGTCAAAGGAATAAACTTTAAAATACTCCTAACACATCGGGCGGCATCGGTTAGAAGTTATTTTCGACGTGCGATTGCACCCCGCGCGGCGCTGGCGCGGCGCCCCGCGCGCCTCCGTCGACCGATGCACTTATTAACGACAAACGCGTAATGACTTCGTCAGCGTGGCGACGCCGCGCGTGTCGCGGCGCGCTTGTCGACACGTTGGATTGGTCATAAAATTAGACGTGCTGTAGCAGGGCCTTCCTATCTGTTTTAGTTCACATCCGTGACCACGAGGCAGCGCCTCGCTCTCTTCGCCTGATGTTACAGTTGAAGCCAACAACGAGCTACTCTACTGACTCTTCAATGACTTACCTTCGTACTCTATCCTTTATTTATGACTGACAACGGCAACTGAAAATAACTATTTATTTACGCAATTTTACACCACAATAATGAACGCTGTCGAAATCACTACACATTGTTGACATTTAAATCATTATTGCAGCCTCAATAATACAATAATAACATCGTATTAATCTTAAACAAACGTGTCACCGGCTACGTTCACGTGCCACTATGAAATAGATCGAAGTCCATACACCGGGCACACATTTCGACTCCTAGCTGCTGCTAGACAAACTAAGTTCCAAAAACCCAACAGTGCCCGAGCCGGGACTGCAACCCAGGACGCCTTGATCGGCAGTCGCGTTTGCTACCACCGCGACTAACGAGACAGTCCACTGCTCGGCGTGGCAGCGCGAGAAAATAATGATTTCTATAATATTTAAACGAAAAACGTAACTTCAAGCCTGTAATCCCCGAACAGGTAGGCAGAGGAATGCAGAACACTCTCACGTTTCACCGGTTACGTTTACGTCCCACTATGTAAT
>DWEI01006562.1:0-10003 GCA_018245875.1 Mysoria ambigua | reverse complement strand
GCTCGATGTGATTCGCGTTTAAATTTATATATTGATATAAAACTAAAACTAATTACAATATAATATAATCTAAGCTTTTAATACAACATTAAATAGAACAACACAAAAACTGCCGCGGACAAATCTCTCGTGTATCGTGACCGCGTCGCGGCGACGGGCGCGGCGGCGCCTCGTTGCCGCGCGGCCGGCGCGGACGCGGCCGCAGCCTCGAAGCGTGCGGCCTCCGAGCGCCTCGCTCAACAATTGCCTGCTCGCTCCTTCTAATTGAAGAGTACGTATATCATTATTGTCAATCCGAAAAGTATTAAATTCTCTTGTCGCCGGCAATGCAATTTTAAATTCATTTAAAAAAAATTCTGTCCGCTTCCTCATCGGCTCGGATACGAAATGCGCCGGCATCTTGTTCGGACTCCGCGATCGCAGGCGGCCACCGGCGCTGCGCGTGGCCGCCGCGTCTCGCCGCGACTAATTCGTTGTCAACACTAGAATTTACTTCAGTTTTAATCACACCGCACGTTCGCTACTCAGACTTGTTTTCGTTTCTGTATTAACTGTACTTATTCTCACATCCATGTTTACAATTAGAAATACATGGATTGAAAACTTATGTTATATCACAAATTATGTCAAATAAACAAACAAACACACACATACATTTTTTGCCAACGTACACGATCCCACAGGATTTCACTAAATTTGAAATAAAACTCCAAGGCCGAATAGACTACAAACGACGCGCTAACCGTCCGGTCGCGCGGCCGACGTCGGATCTCGTAAGTTTCATCGTGGAACAGAGAAGTGATAAGCAACAGTAGTCCTTATCACTAGTAGGAAAGATAAATGCTAATAAATACAATTATCCATTACGCCATTAAGAATTCAGTATTGTCAGTAATTCAAATGGTAAATGGCGAACACAAAAAGCATGGAGAAATCGTCGATAAAGGAACGTGGCACGAGACACGACGCCCCCGCGCCGCGCCGCGCCGTCGTCGCGGCCGGCGCGTCCGTCGCAACATTTAAACTAATTGTATAACAACACGTATATAATTGGCTTACGTCGAGTGACTGTCGTCGTACAAACTTGTCGGTGTATAATATATCATTACGTTTTAATGGAAGCTACCTACACGTTACAGATAAATAGAGGCGAGTGCCGACCGCTACCGTCATGTGGTGTCGGAGATCCGGTGTATTTTGGTTAACTTTTTTTTAATCGAGTGCTAGCGGGTGAACGTTTCGATTAAGTAGTATATATTCGTAAATTAAAAATCACAATCATTATAAAATTGCACACATCAATACATAGATTTACAATCTAGTTCTGTACTCCGGTGTAACAGAGACAATTGTATCCGGTGCCACGCTACAGGCGCTCGCTCGGCGCGGCCGCGAGGGCTGCGGGAGGGCCATCGGGCACGGTTCAGGCTAACTAAACAAAACTGACACTTCATGAGATATTACACTAAATCACTTAGTTGTGAACTTATCAAATAACATGATATAGAAAACGCTCTCAAGTGAACTATAATGGAGAACGCCGAAGCCAATGGTCGGTTTACGATGTGTCGCTACACGGCCCACGTCCCCGCGGTAGTGTCCCCCCCCGCCGCGCGGCGCGTGCGGCGCGTGCGGCGCGCGCGGTAACGGACAATTGCGGTAACGCCCATTTTAAAACTAGAATCCTGTCGCCGGGCAGCGAGCGAATGTTACGTGAGTGCGTGTAAACGAAAAATGCAAAATAAAATAAATGCTTTGTTTATGGTCTGTTTCACGACGTACTGTGGAGGTGTCCGCTGGGCTCATTGCGGTGGAAATAAATACTCGTATCCAGTTCACACCACCGTTCACAATGATATTTTTGTTTATTCACAAAAAAACTATAATTCTTAATTATTACTTCATTGTTATTCCATTCCACTCCTGGTTCGGTCAGTTGTGGTCCGGTACTAATTGAAAACAAAAAAAGCCAAAACTAACTTGTACCACGTTTTGAAGTATAGGAACGCCGTCATTTACTGCCTAGGCAATTTGCTGCCTCGACTGGCACCCCTCAGTACATTTCAATGAAACCTGAATGTCAAAGTATTTTTTGCTTGTGGAATAAGAAGAATATTATATAATATGAAATGTTTAAAAAAATAAATGTCAATCGAGTAAATATCTCCTGTTCGTGGAATATAAAGTCATATGTGTAAAAGTTGCAGAATATAAAGCTCAAACCTTATTTAATAACCACAAAGGAAGCATGCACGGACAGGACACTAGCTTATACGGTAATGTTTTAAAATGAAATAGCTGATACTCCACACACGCATCTGGAAGTTTCAACCTTTCCGACTAATCAACCTCTGTACAAATGGACACCCTGCAGGGGGGAGGGGGCGGCAGGGGGCGGGGTCATCACAGCGTTGCCGTATCACTGGCGCTGCTTACACGTTTATACACATAACATGGAGAGTGGGAGGGAGGGGTGCGGCGCTCAGCAGGCGGGCGAGGCGCGCGGCAGCGGGCGCACGAGGTACAGCTTCTCGCCCTGCTTGTTGGTGTAGATGGGCGCGCGCTGGTAGTGCGCCACGAGCTGCTCCAGCGCCGGGAACTTGCGCTGCCCGATGCAGTACAGGCTGCCCTCCACGTGCACGCGGAAGTGCTTGTTGCGGCCCGGCGCCTTCAGCGACACCGAGTAGTCGCCCACCTGCAATGGCAATCGTGCAAGTATTCGAGAATGTCGCACTAATCGTTGCACACGATTGGCTATCGAACAAGACTATGGGAGATTGCTGAAAGTTGTTATAATTAGTCTCCGGTCGGTACTCCTAGTATGAGTAATGCGGCCTCACGTTGGTCTCGGAGTCGCGGATGAGGAAGTCGCCGTCGTGGCCGTGCTGGTTGAGCAGCGCGTCGCAGTGCGTGCGCGTGATGGCGCCGTAGTACCAGGCGCGGCCCGCGGCGCCGGCGCCGGGCGCGCGCGCCTCGCCGTACGGCGCGGCCAGGTACTCGGCCAGCTCCTGCAGGTAGTTGCGCGGCACGAGCCCCACGCGGCCGCGCGAGTCGCGCGCGCGGAACCACTCGGGGTCGGAGGGCGGGCGCTCCACGATCTCCAGCCGGTCGCCCTTCTCGAACGACAGCTCCTGCTCGTTGTTCGACGTGAACGAGTACAGCGCCACCTGTGCCCGCGCCCGCACGTTTTGCCATCAGGATAACACGCTTTAAAAATACCACTCCCTGCGAGTACCGAACTTACACTAGAATTCTCATCAAAATTAATCTTAGCTTATTTCTTAACCACTACATCGAGTTCGAAAAAAACCCTTTCTAAATATTACTTCAAAAATTATAGACACAAGGTACAATATGATAAGAAATAAAGGCGTTACACGTATTATAATACCTTAAACATGATTACTCACAACAATATCGAGAACGTTCTCCGCCATCGCATACGTGTGCACGGGGTCCTCGTTGTCGCCCTCCTCGCTCGTGTAGTTCGACGGGAACCTGCACCAGCGCTATGGTCACACGAACACCCAACAACTTCCACAGCTTCATTTAAGTCCACTTAAAATTTTACATATCAGTTATAAGATCACCGAAATTCGATACTTAAAATAGAATAGGACACCTCCAGGTTAAATTAAAATCTTATTATAGGATTAAACCTACGAGCAATTATAAAAGATGGGTGATAATTTTAAAATATGCCTTAAAGCAATTGCTCACAACGAGCACGTCCGTTCAACGAACGCTAGTAGCGAGCCAGGTGCGCCGGCGGACTCACCAGCCCGCGTGCCCCTGGTACTGCCCCCGCCACCAGCCGTCGTTGCTCTTCTCGAGGATGAGGATGCGCGTGCCCTTGGTGAGCGACAGCTCGTCGGGCTGCTGCGCCTGGTAGTTGTACTTGACCACGGCCGTGCCCAGCGCCTCGGCCGGCTCCACGCGGCGCGCGCCCGGCGACTCGGGCCCGCCGCCGCGCACCGGCGAGCTGTTCGACGGCAGCGTCTTCGAGCCCGAGCCCTTCTTCACCTTCTTCTTGATGCTGGGGTACGTGGAACAGTATGACGGTTGGGGCCTCGCGTGCAACCCTCGGCCGATTCCGCCGGGGGCGCGCATGGAGCACGACATGTCCGCTAGCGTGTGTACACACCACCCACGGAAGCAGTCGGAACAGAGACCCCGACTTACGCCGACGCAGTAACACGCTCACGTCACCTCTCTACCGCCTACTGATATAACTAAACCGTCAGATACTAATTTGACACCAAAACGTATTATTCTGTCTATACGGCAATCATTAACTAATGAAACGCAATAAGAGCAAAGTTTTCGAACACAACTCTTTTCAAGATACGCGGTCTCCAAATGAAACGATTCAAATGTGTTTTCAAAGCGGATATCAGGTAAAAAGTGAACTTATAATGTACCACCTAATTTGTATGATGGAAAACCGCCATAAATTATTTCACAATTATTCAATATATTTGTCAAGTTGTTAAGGAAAACCGTTAATTAGGAATACGTTAAAATATGGACTGCCTCGTTGACCGAGTTGGTTGA
Organism: Mysoria ambigua; assembly: GCA_018245875.1. Taxonomy (NCBI): domain Eukaryota; kingdom Metazoa; phylum Arthropoda; class Insecta; order Lepidoptera; family Hesperiidae; genus Mysoria; species Mysoria ambigua. Next base: position 5,449 of record DWEI01006562.1, on the reverse strand, counting down.
AAGTGCGACTGCCGATCGGTGGGTCCTAGGTTCTAGTCCCAGTTCGGACACTACTACATTTTTCTCATTTAAATTTTCTAGTCGTGGCTCGCCACCTGTTCCATAGTGAGACATAAACGTAACCGGTGAAACGTGGGAGTATTCTACATTCCAATGCCTACCTTTTCGAGGATTAGAGGCGTGATGTAACGTTTTTATTCAAATATAGATGTCACTATTTTTACATGGGCGGCATTTACATTACATTTTGCATTGTATTTTACACAGGCAAGTGTGACACGTGATGGATATCATGAAACCAAGCACTATTTAAATGGTAAAAAGGCATGGGACTGAATAAAACGTTTCACCAGGCTGTCTCTTAGCTCACCGTGCTGTAGTTATAGGACTAAGTTGTGAGCAGACGGCAGTAGGCTGATATTACCACACACGTTGGCTGTCACGTGGGCTTGTTACCGGACTGTAGCCGTCCTGCGGCATGGCTAGCTTTATTTAGTTTTGTGATATAAATGAGTGCTAGGAGTTCTTCCTCCGGCTTTTTTCTCCCGGTCTACCATAGCCTGAGGGGCGCACAAAGCCGAAGTACAACGACTAAAACACGACCTTCATTGAGTGTATGTACATACCTCATAATGAAACAAAGAATTTGCCCTTAATTTGAATCCCCATACAATCCTCAAACCCAACTCAATATCTTTGTTCTCGAGAATATATGTATGATTATTACTGAACATTCCTCTAAAGGTAACAATCTTGTTAGATTCAAACAAACCTTTATTGCATATATTTCATTTATCCTTTTAGATAATAACTTGAAAATTATTTGCTGAGGTGACATGACGAGTGTCCCTACGTACATAAAAACATGTTAAAACAAGCAACTTTTTTTATTGCGTTTATGGATTTGGATTGTGAATATGCTCATACAAGAATTTTTCTTAAACATTATGTATTCAATATACAAATCGTACAAGAGAATAAGTTAAGTTTGAACATAAATTACGCTCTCCTGTCAAACTCCGTTGTTGACAAGTCTTATTGTACGTAGGGCCCGTCGATAATAATTTGCCAATCAAGTTCGAAATATCACAGGGCACCGAATACACATCTCCCAACGGGCACTCGCCCAGCCAGTCCTGAGCCTTTTGAATCTAGTTGTGTCTAGCCGGTTTCCTTAAAGTCAAAAGGTCATCCATTTAGATCTCAACCATTGCTACTTTTAAGAAGATGTGGCTACCGCTCAATGATATCGTCGAGTACAGAAAGTTTGATTACAGGCATTGCTCCAGATCGAATGGATTGTGCAGTGAGCGAAGCGTACCTGTCAAACAGCGAGGGTTTCTCCTTCTTGACATAGTTGCTGGGCACGTAGCCGGACTGGCTGCGCGCGTTCTGCACGCGCCACCAGTGCTTGGAGTCGTCCAGCAGCAGGTAGCGCTCGTTCTTGCGCAGATCCAGCTCCTGAGCGCCCTGTGCCGCGTAGTCGTACTTCGCCACCACGTAGCATACATCGTCCTGCAACCGGTAACGCATATCATTAAAATAACACTATTGCTATATATCATCACGCCCAGATTCTCCAGGGGAGTAGACAAAAAAAAATGCCTATTATCTCTGTCCTCACAGACCAGGCATGCTTTATTTCTTTCAAATAATACTGTTTTTCTTTCGAACAATACTATTAAGATGAAAGACTATTCAGACAAGCTGATGGCTAGGACTGCCTTGTTGGTCAAGTGGTTGCAAAACACGATTACTGTGATTCAGTAATCAAAACATTGGGAAGGAAAATTGGAAAAAAAATGTAGACAAAATTTTATACAGTAGTAAGATTTACATCCATAGTTATGCGAGTAATATCACATATTACTCGACCGACGTAACTATCACTTATTACTTTACATATTACTTGCTCGTATGCGCACTACTCGGTTAAGTTCGGCGAGTTGTGCGGTGTGCGGGTGTGACAAATGTGATACGGGTGTAATTAGTCTACGAGCGAAGAGCGAGCTTCGTCTTGCCAAGCTGAGCACTCGGACCTATTCTGCACTGCTCGCGTTTCTTTGCGATTCAAACAAAAATGAGTCATATTACTAGTACGTTAAGATGTGGAATATTATGAGCTAAACATCGATTTAAAAACGCCCACATTCGCCCCAGTCTTCATGTCCGTGACATGGCAGACACGTTGCAGGAGTGCCGTATCCGTTGGTAAGGCCATGTCTCACGGAGATCGGCTAATTACGCGGGGAACGAATGTTTCGCCATGCCGCCTGCACCGGCTGTCAGAAAATAAGGTCAGCTCAAGAAACACTGGCTCGACGTGGTAAAGGATCACATGCGTGCCAGCGGACTCACCATTAAGCATGCCTAAGAGCGTGCGAAGCGGGCTAGCCGGAGCCGGGACGCGGGCGCTGAGTACTCGCACACCGGTGTGAGCACTGACCGGGATAAACGCTCGAACAATGATGATTATGACAATGTATAATATACATTAACATACAAACAAAATCTTTAAGGTTAAGTCCCTACACCGATAAGAAGAAGGGCTAGTTAAAACATCGAGTGACGAGTGTTTTTCGAACATTGTATAGTTTATAAAGAAATGGCTGTTTACTACGTATCTCATTTATCACACCTCACCGCACTTAAGCGAACAGTGTGTGTTCGCGCTGCCGCTCTGCGTAAAATAAAGTAATAAGTGATGTTTATCTCGGTCGAGTAACATGTCATGTTCTGTTTTACGCGGTCGGGTGATATTACTACACGTAATTCATTACTCGCATTACTTACACATGTCTATTACTTACGAAGTGATGAGGTGATGAAGTAATGTTGCAATGTAATATTACTTATAGTGAAATTTGATGTGTTATAACAACACACTTTGATGTAATATTTTGAGCATGTCTACTCACCACCTATTCCCTAGTGGGACATAAATGTTACCGATGAAATTTGGTAGTATACAAAGGTCCTTAGGCAACCTCTTCGTGAATTACAAGTGTGATGTAATGTACATGTTAAGATAACAGGAAACACAAAAAATAGGTAAAACGTACATAGTAAAATATGTTGTAATAAAAAAAAGGATCCTAGAATTATCTTCTCTGTTTGTGTCATTTTCCTACATGTGCATTAAGTTAGCAAACTACAGGACATATTTAACTATGTCCATTGTACTTGCAGACGTATGTAAAGAGAAACATGATATTTCATCCATTATATTCATTGAAGTCATCACCCTTAAACATAGCCCAAGTGTGACGTATGTCCAAAGTCCTTCCATGACTGTTGCTGTAATTGTAATTATCACTGTGACCACCAATATACAGTGTTGTATAGGGAATACCTAGCACTAATCTACCACAGCAATACACATACTCCATTGATAAATAAAATTTGTTTTTTGGTGTACATAGGAGGTAAAATTCATTTATTTTTTGCTGTATATAGGAAGTAACCACATTCAGTTACTAGTGGGTAAGCGGGTCACTCAAGTTCCATTCTCAAATCCAATTTAGGTATGTAAACCTGCATTTGGATGTAGCAGTTGCCTTAAGCCATCTCATTCTAAGGGAGATCTGTCTTCACCAGTGGAACTTGACGATGATAACTTGAACAGTTATAAATACTGCTTGTTGAATGTTGTATATAAGTAACACATGTTTTGATCAGATCTGCCATTCCACTTTTATATTTGTTAGTAAAATGGTGTCTTAGTAGAGTAATTAAGTTTGCTTTTTAATATTCACACTGCATTCATACAAACATATTTCATTTATGATTTATCCTGTATAATTTTTTATCCTAAAATTCCCCTGTATAGAGGACACTTAACAGAAACTATTTTAAGCAAAGTTTCATATTTAAACAAAATTTTACAGAAGTCACTTTATTCTTTAAGCCCAAACAATATTCATGAATATTTCCATGCCAACTGGTCTAAGCAGACTCACTAGTTGACCTTATTAACCTAACAAGTATTCATTAACAGTTCACAAAACAAATGTTCACTGAAATACCTTGACGAAGTGTGCACTCAGTGTGTCACAAATATTGCATAGGTAAATAATATTATCATTATGAACATCAACAACACTAGGTTTAGTCACCCCTTACAACACCCTGTAGCATGGGGTTGAGAAATGTATTCTTACTCTGTACCCAACACAGCAAATAACACAAACAACAATAATATCTTGGAACAAGTCTTATCACACATTTGATCAGAACGAGACATTGTTTGTGCTATGGTGATCAGACATATGGCAGACATATGTACATACATAAAAACATCACATTACATCTTAATTCCTGAAGACGTAGGCTGAGGAGTGTGGTATATGTTTCGCCAGTTACATTCAAATCCTAGTATGCATTAGAGGGTGACCCTATTGCCAGCTATACACTACTAGAATATTTGTATCCTTAATCACTGGATTGGTAGTCTTACATACATACATCCAGTTTTTTATTTTTGCACACTGGTTTCTACCACATAATTTCATCCCACAACTATTTATGACAAATACGATTTGTTACTCATCATTTTCTACATCATATATGTCTCTAGTAATTTCCAACATGACCAGTTACACAATAATCCCCCATAGAAATGACAAAATAATGGGGACATTTAATATGAATGAAATCTGTTCAAATGTGAACTGTGCAAACTGTGTGTCATTGTTTCTAATGACACGTAATACTTGTTATCACAATGTCATGATAAAGATGTTGATTATAATGAAAATAAACATAACAGAAACACAACACATTTTTGTTTACTTAAAACTGATACCAATTACACATTCTACTATCTTATTTTAATGTTCTTTATATACTGGCCCACTGAGAATGAGATCAATTTCCATATGAGACAAATGATAAAAGATCTATATAACTACATATTTACATGAAGACTTCATTTAATAACCTTATGCTTAGTACAAATATTGGCCGATGGGGGAGTCAGAAGCCTCCGAAACTGGTGTGCATGTATGAAAAGAGTTATGAATGTGGAGGAGGCGCGGCAGGTCTGTAAGGATAGAGATATTTGGCACTCCGTTCTCTCTGCCTACCCCATAAGGGACTCGGCGTGAAGATATGTATGTATGTATGTATGCTTAGTACAGCAGAAGCCCTCCATCAAGCTTACTTAGTTATCAAGTGGGCATGTACAGGTTTCCCATGGTATTAATTCATATAAACTTATCATATTATAAAACATACCTTACATCAATACTACACTCTTCTGCCTATCTGTTAGGAGATTAGAGATGTGATACTATGTTACATTTGCAATATAAAACCCAACATAATTCAAATGTAGAAAATATATACCTTATGAAGGATTTGTTATTTATGTGTGAGTATAAGGATCTTGAAACATAAAGGAAGTCCAATTATGTTATGAAACAAGTATTGTAATTGATTTATACAATCA
>DWEI01006561.1:0-10004 GCA_018245875.1 Mysoria ambigua | reverse complement strand
AAATGTTAGTATGCAAAGCAGGCGGCGAGGGCGCGACGCCTGTGTAGTGGGGGTGATGCGGATTGGTGTGTGAGTTTGTTCTCGAAAATTATTGTTCACTTGACCTACGAGTAAATTAGGCCAGGACTGAGCTGGGGCTGGTGATGATTATAATTGATGGATAAGAATAGTGGCATTATAATTAAATAGCTCGAAGTTACATTTTAGTAAAAATTTGAAGGTATTTGAATTTTATTTTTTATTTAATTTGAATTAATTTGTAATAATAGCGTTGGGGTTAAGTTTATGTTACAAATATTAGAAAAAGCAAAACGATTATTATATCGCCTTCTCCTACGTCCTTTTCGTGGTAGGCAGAGAACGGTGAGAACCAAATGTCATCAAGCCTGTAATTCTCGAAGAGGTAGCCAGAGGAGAGCAGTGCATTGCCACGTTTCCACTATAACGTCTACATACCGCTATTGGATAGTTGGTGAGTTATATTGTCACTCACCGGACACATTCAGACTCCGACTTATTAACAAATTTAACTTAAAAAAATTCAATTGGCCCGACTCGGGGTTTGAATAAAGGATCTATTAAAAATTAAAGCTATTATACTTTAAAGCTAACATAGTTGTCACTTAAAAAACATACATTCTCATTAAGAGAGAAGATCCGATGTCCAACAATAGTTCAATGAAAAATAAAAAGGAACGCAATTGCTTAAACATTACACTGATCCGCATTCCAATATCTCTTCAAACAATCCAGTACGATACAGCTACGTATAAAATAATTTTAACAAAGAATATATTCCACTAACCAATCCAACCACGTGGCAGTATAGTGCTAAGAATAAGAGTCGCCGGAGCCCCAAATTCGGGACCGCGCCGCGCCACTGGTTTATCGCTTCCGGCGTGACGTCACCTCGAATAATGACGTCACTGGTTGAAAAAAAAAATGAAAGTGTTTTACTGCATACACTGAGATATATAATTGGTTGGTGGATGATGATGCCAAGGGTGATAAAAGTTGATATGATAGGGCATTAAGGGCACGTAAAAAAACAGGACGATTCTACGATGACAGAGATGTTTATATGTCGTTGCGCTCTGCGTACTTCGTAAAGGACCGCGCGTGACGATATGCATATACCTACTGCTGAAAATATTTAATATCAACTAGACTAATTTCTGTTTTATAATCTTATATAGAATTGTAAAAGTTACGAAGTTTATGCTAACAGTTCTAAATATTCGCTCATTCGGTTCGAATATATTACTATAAATGTATGGACCAGCATCTTCATGAAACCAAATAGTCAGTTACTTGAGGGACGATTAGAACATTGTATGTATGTATATATAGAGCGAGACAAAGACCGTAGACGGTTACCAAAAACTGTCGATTCCACGGACCGACCAGATTAGGAGATAGAATATGATCGCTGGTAAAAGTCTTCTAGTCTCATAACAATCATTCATTTATCAATGGTATAAAGTCTTTGACCTCCGCAGAGGAGATCACATGAACGTAGGGAGATCCGTAATAATGCCCTCTATGCATGATATTTGTCTGACAAACAAAATTATCATAAACTAAAATCGTCTGACTCACTGCGATGTACAGCGGCTAGAAGAGCCTCGGCGCGGTGGTGATATGTGGGGTTGTTTTTTTTAAATTTATTTTAGGACTTTAAATGGTACCTTTGTTATTATTGTTCACATCTCAATTTAAATTATGAATATTTAAAGGACATTAATGTATAAATATTATGTTTTGACTGATTTAATGTTGTAGTTGAGAGATGATTTCGTGAAAAATTGAAATGCTTGTGAAGATACGACAGGGGTTATTTGAAGAATCCCTTACGTTATTATAAGATGACTAGATTCATCTCTTGATAAACGAATCGCCAATTCTTTAATATAATGAGCACACATTTCAATTATGATATTACAATTATAAGGAACATATTAACATTTGTTTAACTGGTATATTTTTATGGAAATTTAAAACAATTATTCACCTTACAATGAATTCATTAATTTATTCGTTCGTATGAACATACATACGAACGAATAAATTAATGAATTCATTCGTTCCTCCTTTCTTTAACTATATCATTCGCTCTTCTCCCATTCGACCGTTCAGAAATGTATGCCATTCTTAAGGCTTAAACTGCATAACGTGCCCTGTCAAGCGTACTCGTTCAAATTCGCTTTCAGTGGTGTGCCAACCACGCGCCGAGTGACCGCGCCGCGCTCCGCCCCACTCGATTGATTGCTCACTCGTATGTACGCAACATCCGCTGCACGGGCGGCTCTGTTCGTTATCTAGCGGTTGACAGAAAATGTTCGAGAGTTAAGTACACCTATGTGTGTAAAAACAACTGGCCTAGTTGGTAGGAAATTGTTTTACTGTACTTGTACTGTACGAATAAAATAGGGTGAGAGCCAGACATAGCCTGTTTTATAGTTATGAAGCAAATGTAAATCTATATAAAAATAAAATAAAAGAATATTATAAGAATTTTAACATTGTTTTAATTTTTATAGTTGAATTAATTGAGTCCGTATATGAGTTCATGTTACTTACATAGTTATTTGGTGTCGCCAGAAGAATTTGATATAAAATAAATAAAAAAAACTATAGGTCTTTAGCCATTTTGACCTTCCACTTTTGGGCATGGGTCTTTTTTCATATTAAAAACGATAAACATATTAAAAAGGGTTTCATGTTGAAAAGGTAATCAAGATAGTTAAATTCTTTACACGCCTTTAAAATACAGGGAACTATGTGGAGTATAGATTTTTTCAGAATATTTTTTGGATACCGTTACAGTAAGTAACATTTACTCGTTTAAATATTCCAAATATGGACGCTTAGGCTAGAATTTGGATCCGAGGCTATTAGTATGTAAAGGGAATTTTTAATTTACTTAGCTACCACTGCTATGCTGTGCAAGTATTTCCATTATACGTAGATTACTTCTGTCAAAATTCAATGCAAAGTCAAAAATTAGTACTCACTACACGTGGTGCCGGTACGGTCAACATCAGAAGCTTCGCGCACCCGATCACAACTCCACTCAAAAATGTACAGACAGCAGATACGAGTTGAAAAAAAGCAAAGCAAATTCTAACGACCGATCGATTAGTGTAGTGGCTGCCGTTGCTGACGCTACATTCCAATTTGATCACGTGCGGGGCAAATATTTGACTGTCTGTGCGCCGTCTGGACGTACGACATGTTTTTTTTATGCAAACGGTGCACTTTAATAGCATTTAGGAGCCGGATCCGTTTTGACCTTTACATTTTGGTTCGATCATTAATAATACTATTAGGCAAAGTCTTGTTAATTCAAATGAGTTTTGCTACGCTGTAGAGCCGTAGATTCTCAAACTTATTTCATCCTTGTCTCTGTAAAGATGGAGGAATTGTATTGACTCGAACAATTATATTGGTTGGAGGGTAGGAGCGAGAGGTATTGGAGGTAGAGAGTTATATTTGTTGGAAAAGAGGAGTGGGGAGGAGATGGGTGGAGAGGTGAGGAGAAGATAGTTGATAGAATGGGCTGACAATTGACGGAGCGATCATTAATATTGCTTGTGATTGTTGTCAATTATCAAGCAGTAAAAATAATTATTAAATTAGGAAGTGTCTTTATTATGTGCAACATTTATTTTCGAGAATAAAATGTATTTAATAAATTATAAGCTAAATAATTTTAAATATATGCTATAAAATAATGTTTTATCCGTTTTTATTCTTAAGTAGCGCTCTTTAAACGAAGTTATAGTTTTTGAATGACCGCGCGTCGAGCTTGTCGTGAGCCCGGTGCTGCAAGCTTGCGGTGTGGTGCAGTCCGCTCAGTCAAAGGCAGTCACATGCCCTAGTCGCTTTGGGCAGTGGCGTAGGTTGTGCGAGAATCTTTGCTCAGCGAGCCCAAACCCTTATGCCCAGCGTGGGGGTTATGAACATAACCCGTGGGGATTAGCTTAGATTAGATTAGTAGGGAGTAGCTGTTATTTGCAACAGGCTAACGATGATGATGAATTATTTCTAGTTTCAGAAAAGCATGCACAATGTTTAACTATTTTTAAATCGTACATAAATACTCTAAAGCACCTGAAAGCGTCCCAATTTTCCATGGGCCTTCTACCGCTCCTTGAAATACCTTATTTTTTGTTGCAATGTGGAGAAAATCAACAAAACCCTATTAATAAGTTGCACATAATATGACTGTAAAATTTATTTCAGAAATACTTATGCAATGTTTGTCTCGCGGTATATGGCATGAGGCGTGGTTATTAAAGAATACTAAATATACTCGTACCGTAATTAAAAGAGCTTTGACTCGTTTCCCGCGCTTCAGTATCCGCGACACTGCCAAAATAATGTAAGCGGACACTTCAACTCCTAAATATGAGGAGCTACGAAAGTTGCGAACAAAAGATATTTTTAACGTTATAAAGAATTAAAATGCATTATTTTGTATGCGCCGACATAGGTTAGCGAGTTTTAATTTTTTTCACGTAATGGACTTCACTTTATTATTTATTCATATAAACTTTTCCACCACTAAACTATACAACAGCGTATAATGTCTTATGTTTTAAGAATTATTCATAAAATCACACAAGATATCAAAAGTGCTATTAAGTCGCAGCGACGCATCTTTCTACATGCCAAATCTGGGCAGCAGATTCTGATTTTACTGAAGTCGTATTTGATACTATGGGTGCTACTTGCATTAAAATTGCATTGTTATCTGTTGAATCTACAACAGACTGATTAGAACTCAATTTTTTTTTGTCTTTAAAGTATAGGTATACTTGTCCAAGACACCTGTCTTGTTTTCAGTCGCCATCATACCCAACCGCATATCAGGAAGCTACCAGAGAACGCAAATTCTACATTTTCGACAATAAAGATGGTTTTTTCTTTTTCTTATTACGAGCATTTACTATCCTTGTTGTTTTGCGTTGCATCTCTTTAGCTCGTGTTAAAGGATAACCGTGCAAATTTCAATAAAAGGATTTGGACTTTAACGCAAGACGAATACGGTTGAAATTCAAATTAACGCCAACTGCTTATTCCGCTAAGCGTCATCTTAGTCAAGTACCCTCAAATTAATTTACTCAAAGCTGCAAACGAATTAAAATACAGAAATTTTAGGGCCAAAAGGGGTTTTCGAAAGCGCTGCTCGAATACTGTTTTAACGAGTGTCTTTTATTTGCGACCAAGTTGAGCTGCCGAGTCCGCCCGTGCACCGGGGCGGGTTAGTGTGAAAAGGATAAGTTCGGTCTTCGTAATTGAAAACGACCTCCCTCGCGTATGTTAATTTTGTTTTGAATATAATCAGCGCTCTCTTTAGGCTGTACTCGTTCACGTTCTTGTGTTTTTCGAACGTCTATTTCCCTCGTCGTTCCACCCGCGTCCGGCGCAGGATGCGCAGTTAAAAATACAAAATCTCGTATCGGGACATTCTGACGCGTTTTACGACAAGGTTTAACGATTGTTACGTGATAATATCGAATGTTATTTAAAGATGCTCCCGTTAAGACGAGGCAGTCACGTATTTGAGTGTCGATACTTGAATTCTGTTCCATTATAACGCGTTAGAAAAACATCGAGCGCACTACGTTAAACGCGTCGGCCATTTCTAGTCACAATAAACTTGTACGTATCTACCTCCTTGTACAGCAAAGTTACATGGTCCCATTGTTATTCCAGGAGTTGTATAGAAATGGCAACCTATTTCTGATTGCAAGATAGATGATGCTTAACTGCCTAGATCAAAGATATTACTTGGCGCGATGTGTGACGTAAGACTGAGTGAGCCGAGAGCAAATATTTTATGTTTAATTTATTCCCACTAGTCTATGTGACCTTACTTGTTATTGGACTTGTAATATTTAGTATAGACTAGTTCATTAATTTACTTTTTTAATACTTTTAAAGGTGAGGTAACTAAATATACGTGAATAGTGAAAAGTGGGGGTCTGTTAAACTCCTCTGCCTACTTCTTAGGGCATTGCAGACGTGATATTACGTTACAAGCGGTTGAAATATCCAAGACGAACGCAACTAATAATTAAATCAATTTAAAGGGAACATATTTAGATTTAGACCAACATGCTAATTATTATATTTTTATAATGTACATACGCGTACATATTTATTTAATTTCGTCTAAATTAATCATGGATACCTAATTTACATGTAACATCGCGAACAAAAGCAATAATAATAAATAGTTTATTTTAAATATTGTATAGTTTTTTTTATATTATATATCATATTGTTTATAGGTTCTAATACATTTATACTAATTCCTGTTCTGTCTTACAGCTTTATCGACATACTTTCATCATTATCATTAGCTTATTGCAGTGCACTACTGGAGACAAGGGCCTCCCTGAAAGGTCGTGACCACGTAACTGTACCTACCTAGACAGACTCCGTAGTACAGCCGTGATCAGCCAGCGCCAGCCTAGTGGTCACTTCTTAAGACACCCTTTACGCACTTTTTCTTCGTTCTGACACGGAAATATACTTTAGGATGTAATTAAAATCTCACCCTATATAACACATTTGCGCAATGCACACTTTGAAATCTTCGTTTTGATCGTTTGAACAAGTTTCAAGAGTGTAGCCAGTGTTCGGAGCGCAGTTCGACTTCTTGCGGGAGTTCTGTCGCGCGGCGTGTTGTGACTTGTCTCCGCGTCAGTACCGGGCCGTCCGTCTCCCACACTTGCCGCTGTGCTCCATCCATCATGTCATTATCGCGTGATACACTTACTGCGGTGCATGCATTATAATTTTATAACGCTAGAGATTAGCATGATATGTGTGGATCTATGCGTATTGATAGTTGATAGTATATTTAAATGGCAGCTTGATCAATATTTGTACACATTATTAAAATCTTATTACAAGAGAGGCGGTTAGAATTCAAACGTGAAACGTTTGAGATAGACATCAGATGGTACTTCAGTTGTATACGGAATTGATGATAAAAACATTAGAAAAACTCTCTTAACACACAATTACCTATATAATCATGTCATGTCATAATTAACTATACATTAAATGTAATCCTATTAATTATTAATTTATTATTAATATCATAAACACGTTTGTAAGTATGGAAGGATGTTTATTACTCTTTCACGTAAAAACTACTGAATGGATTTTAATGAACAACTGATCATCAATTTTTATTTTGCATTCTCTGTGTGTACATAAATAAATTTAAAAAAAACCTTACGATAATATAGCTTACTCATCAGAATAACGTACAGGCTACGATATACAGTGAATTTTTAAAAATATTAAGTACAAGTAAGTAGAATATGTTACATAATGACTTGATACGTTCATTCTGGCGTTACACCGAGACATTCTGTAATACGAGTATGTCTAACAGTCTGTTCGCGAGCGCAAGTATCAAATAAGTTCAATCGCAGTATATCGACATGTCAAACGTACGTAGATTCTGGACCGAACCTACACGATGTATAATACATGTATTATACAGGTAAATATTACCTTGTTTTAGTTCATTCATAATGTTCTCTCACGTCTAAAGAAAGCTAGTACAAAACATAGACAGACATTCTCACCTGAAATACCGGAAGCGGTGAGCAAAGGAGTGTAGTGGAGATAAAAAAAATAAAGGCAAAATCTGCAGATATAATATTACTACGTAGTAAGCGAAAACAATAATATCGTCACTGTTTCTGTCGATGCGCTGTAGTCAAATACGTGAGAATGTTCTGCATTCCTCTGCCTACCTCTTTAGAGATTACAGACGTGATGTTATGTGTTTTATGCATGTGTCATAGGACGGAGTATTACATAACACCTGTGGACAAACTGTAAATAAATTCCTTCTCACTATAAACCAAGTGATTATGATGTAGATGATCACATATATAAATATTATCAATAATTTATTATATTCCGTTTTAATTTATCACTTACTCCCGCCTTAAATCGCACCCTCGGTCTAATTCACTCTTAATTTTAAAAAAATCATCGATACTTCTCGTGTTAAAATTATTAAACATTTTTGTACAACTAAGTAATTTCTCAGTGTGCTATCCCCCTACCCTTCCACGCCAATCCCGTTTCGCTGTTATCTAACACAATCCACACCATCCATCTATGCGACATCCCCACTCTAAACAGCAAGACCGATTACATGTTGTGCGATAACTTTATTTGTAAATACAGCCTACTCTACATGTCGCACCGCCAGCGAGGAAGAGCTAAGCGAAGCGGGGCAGGTTTGTAATGATAGAGATATCCGGCGCTTTTTATCCACCTCTTAAGAGACCTAGTGTGATTATATCATAATATATTGATAGATACAGCTACAATAGATCTTCGATTTGATAGTGGACAAACCAATGGTTTGTATGAGAGAACGGGAGATAAATGATAATTGGTTATACCGCTGTTATTATAACGTTATTTCCATCCATTGATATGTGATATAGAACTAGTTTAGTACATATATTGTGTTCGTGTCGTGTTTAAGTAAAATAGCGCGAATAGGTCGCAAGCTACGTCCAAATTCGCTCGCTTATCGAATCTCGCAGACGTTCATACAAGTCCCACAACCCTCTTACGAACAGTGGATGACATTGTTCCAGCAAGATAGTGCATGCTTAATTAGCTTTGATGGACGACTGCGTGCCTTTAGAACTGATAAGTGTTTATCTTTGAAATGTATGTGAAACGTGTAAAAAAAACGTGAGAATTAGTTGCTTACGAGAAAAAAAAGTTTAATGTAAAAATAATATTTTATCATATTTTAATGAGTATAATTAGCGTCTTTACATTTCTTTGGTTAACAATTTCTGTGTCTAGCGTCTTTACGTATCTTTAGTTCAAAGTCAAGGTCAATTCGTAGCCGGATGTTGATGCAAAAATCTCTATTTATTTATTCATTCGTTCGTTCGATCATTCACTAATTTCTTCATTCATTCAATTTTATATTCATTAACTCGTTAATTTATTCATTACGCCGGACAATGTACATGGATGTAACATGTGTCCTTACCTAAAAACCTTTTACATAAGAATAATAACCAAATGTCAAATGTCATAACCGTTTACCTCTACGGTGATCTGTTTAACCAGCCCGGAGACTGGAAAGCGCATGGTTATAACAGATGGTTAAGCGCCGGTTACCAGTAACCCGAGGTCAATTCGTAACCGGATGTTGATCAGTTGCGGCGCGAGTTTGATGTTACATTGTTTCTCGCGTATTAAGCGGTCACACCGGCTAGCGTTATATTACAACCGGTCAAGGATATCGGAGATCCTTCAATTGCTGTATGGGTTGGAATATCGAGTTCAACTCTAGCGCTCTACATTTAGTAATAGAACTCTACAATTTATAAACAGCATATACTAGACAGTACTGGGATAGTGATTGCACTTGTAATTGGGGTTGTGGATTTTGCACTTGAACATATGTTGCAACTGCATTCCTTGCGAGGCTAGTCAAGACGTTTATAGACGTTCTGAATGACATTGACACAAACACTTTCAGACGCAAACGAACGGTACAGCCTCGGTTAGGAAATTGAAGCAATAAGCGCTCTTGGATTAAAGGTATACCGCATCGTAACATCACGCTTGTCAGCCCCGAATACTTTAAAAGATTAAATAGAGTTTCTAATACTTGTTACTCATATTTCCTTTTCATATCCCACTGCTGGACATGGGATTTCCCCGTGTAAAGACTTGGTGCAGAGCACACTTGTTAACGTTACTCCGCTACAGACGGAATGAATGGGGAAGCATTATAATTATATATTTTAATAAGATAAGTAAGTATACTGCCTTGTTGGTCGTGTTGTTTGCAGGTGCGGCTGCCGATCGGGAGGTCCTGGGTTCGATTCCCGGGTCGAACAGTACAAAATATTCTAATTTAGATTTTCTAGTAGTGGTTCGGAGTCTGGATATGTGCCTGATGCATGGCAATAGGCTCACCACCTATA
>DWEI01006560.1:0-10004 GCA_018245875.1 Mysoria ambigua | reverse complement strand
CTTTATACCGTTCACTAAAGGTATTTCAGTATAAGACATTGGTGGTTCTGGTGATATACAAGGGGGGACCCAAAAAATTGGAATCTTGTTACAATTTTTTTATTTACAAACTTTTATCACCTTCGAGGTAACCCCAAAACAGTTTTGAAATTCATTTTTTGTTATATTTTTTATACCTTACAGCGATTTTTGGTTCACCTTTTCTGCAGTTTCAAAACGTTTTATTTCGTGTCCCCTTTAAGTCTCAGGAATGAAAATAAAGTCACAGAGGGCAAAGTCCGACGAATAGGGGGTAAACAGTCGGCTTCATGCTGTTTTTGGTCAAAGATTGCTTCACAGATAACTGTGTGTGTGCAGGTTCATTGTCGTGATGGAAGAACCAATCCCCTGTGCGCCAAAGATCCGCCCTTTACTTCCGATATATCTCACAAAGTTGATCGACGTTTCGGCGACAGTCTTCACAGACCCTTGACGGACGGAGGAGTGTTGAATTTTTTAATGGTATTGTCCATTCTTGAAGTTGAGGGGAGCTCAGAACGAGTTGAGTCTTCTATTGATATCTGTCCATTCTTGAGACGCGAAAACCAGTCGTAGAGACACGTTTTACTTAAGGTATTATTTCTAACAAAAAACAAACCTCGTTGCTTTGGGCACTCAGAAGTTTTAAAAAGTTCTGTGAAATTGTAAAGTATTGCATTGAAAGTGTGGTATCACTTTTGGATTTAACTTCACACCAGTAATCCTCGAAGAGGCAGGCAGAAAAACATAGATTAGTCCCTCGTTTGGATTTAATTATTAATAAAATTGAATTAAATGAGAAGATATTAATTTTCTTTACCTTTCATCCTCCGGAGAGTGAGCTCTCGAGAAATGCCAGTCTTCACTCTTTGCACATTATTAAATTAATTGTATTAATATTTCGTTTAATAACAGTGTTTCCTATTACAAAACAAACATACTTTTTACAAATTATGCTTTTCAAGTATCTGACAACTGGCAACACTAATTTGCGAATTGGTCATCATAATCCATTCCATCGACATGTTTATATTTTGAGTCACAAATTGTGTCAAAGTATTGTAACACGCGATTTCCCAAAAAATAATTAAATTTAGTACGTAATTCAAGTAAATATTTTAAATACTTGGGTGGCTATAAAGACAGTGTATGTATTCTGTTCTACGTACTCAGATTTGAACTAAGAGAAACTCCTCTGTACGAAAATGACCACTGAAGTGGCTGTTAAAAATATTGACAATGCTTGCGAAACAGCAGAAGAATTTACTAGAGTATTCTACAAACAAGTGGACAACAGCAGACATTTGACATCGAAGCTCTATCTGGATACCGGGCTGCTGGTGTGGAACGGCAACGGTGTGAATGGTAATGACAAAATCCAAAAGTTCCTGATGGATTTACCGGCAAGCAACCATGTGCTGAAAACGTTAGACGCGCAACCCATCACAGACACACTGGTGGCCAATAAGCTGACGTACCTGATCCAAGCGTGTGGCGATGTGACATATCAAAATGAAGATGCAAGAAAACCATTTCAACAGACTTTTTTAATTGTTGCAGTTGATGGAAAATGGAAAATTGCATCTGATTGCTTCAGATTGCAAGTTCCTTACAGCTAATACAGTATATTATGGTTGAGAATGATATGGAGCCAAATGTAAATAAATTCAATTTTTCTCATATTTAAATTGTTATAATTCTTATCAATAACCTTATTAATCAATGTATTATTACTATACAAAAATATTTATTTCACATTACATGATACAATACATTACCAAATATAAAACTTTACACCTAATTAATATTATTTATGTTACAAACTAAATACATATATTACAATTAACATCTATAGATTATATTTACATGTCTTTGTCATTAAGTTACAAACATACTTAAAACAAATAATACATTACACTTAGTAAATACAGTTAATTCTAACATTTTCTGTGTGATCCCAAGTAAAAGTCACAATTAGGGCAATAATGTTCAGCAGTTTTG
The DNA here is from genome assembly GCA_018245875.1 of Mysoria ambigua. Classification (NCBI taxonomy): domain Eukaryota; kingdom Metazoa; phylum Arthropoda; class Insecta; order Lepidoptera; family Hesperiidae; genus Mysoria; species Mysoria ambigua. The sequence goes on along the minus strand of DWEI01006560.1, from coordinate 7,985 downwards.
CAAGTCGGTATTAAATAAGGTATGGCAGCAAAGCAACACAGCATGCACCAGCTGTAAATAATCATAAGATTATTATTATTTAAAATTCCATCATCACAAAATATCTTAAAACGAGAGGGAGCGAACACTAAGTAGCAAATGTTTATATTCTCAGCCCTGACATGGTTTTTCCACTTTGATTACTCTTTTTGGAGCTGCATACTAGTTTAAGAAATTTCTGAATGCACACATTTCACTATGTCATCAGCGCCTATCTGACCAATTTTGTCATGACAGACAACTCATTATATTTCTTAAAATTTTTGTATTCATCAAAATTCATGTTTCAATGGCTGTTCTTTCTAAATTATAATAAAAATACACCACTTACAATGTGAATCCACAAATGAAACCAGATAACATGTGTGTTGTGTGCGAGTTCACATATTTAACTTTGGTCAATTCTTGCTTGTTGCAATTCGGACAGGTGAGCAGTATCGGCGTACTCTTCAATTGTGGCTGTACGATGACAGTTTGGTAAACTATCTGTCTGTTTCCTGGCGGGATCGCGGAGTACGGAGGCGGGGGCTCCTGGTATTGACCGATTGTTTCCATGTTTATGATCACTTCGCCCCTTCTAATGCTCTCCGTGGGCACGTGAACACCACTGTTATCCATATTTGGGAAGCTGCCAAATTGCCAATCGCGATTTCACCGAATTCATAGAATAGACACATCGTTTTATCTTTTACAAGCGAGAATTACATTATCAGTTAGACAATGTCAGAATTATCTTATCATCGGAAGATATGCAATGCAGTCATATTTGTTTTCTATATATAAAAAGTGTAATATATCGTTGTTATGCGCTGTGAAGCTACTATAGCGCGTCCACAAGCATTCAATCGGATTTTAAGTAAAGTAGCCTGGCGTGGAGGTCACGATGCCCGCTTCAGTCTATTCCTTGGCCTTCAACATTGTGTTCGTGATACACACACGAGGTGAAGCATCCAAGCCTGGGTCGTATTATTATTATTCACATTCATATTATTATTCACAATGTAGTTGATTTGTTCCATATAAGAAAAGCACACAAAGATTGGAACATGTTTTTACTTTTATTAATTATTAGCTAGGCCTCACGGGTTCAACCCCGTATAATTTAAACTATTTTAAAGGAAATCGCATATACATATTTTACAGCGCTTCAGTGGCGATATTATTTTTGTCATTTTTGCTATTTTACCAATATTTATGTTTATCTGACACTCGTGAATTATTTTATATTATCTTCGATTTAAAGTTTGCTGAATTGTGTTTTCAGTTAAAAATATTCACTGGTCCTGATTTTGTAAAATACAGACACACCTTTTTAGATTTGGAATGGGCATTAAATAAAGGCAATAAATTTAAATTCAATTATATTTAAAGAAACTAGTATTATATTAACATGTTTAATAAACCATATTTACAAAATTAATGGAGTTACAGTTCAGACTTCCTTTGGGGAATGACTTACCTTATCATTTACATCTTAGTAGTCTACCTATAATTTAAGAGAATCCTTGTATATAATAAGTGGTAGGAATAGAACAAAAAAGCTATGAATTTTTAAAAGCTTTATTTATACTTAAATGGCATAGTACATTTATTAATATAGACAAAAAAACTCATTACACACAGACGGAGTATAAGTAGATGAAATATTTATATGTAATTGATTAACCATAGACAATATTCATGTGAACCACAATATCTAGAAGTAAATTCAATCATTTCAGTATTTAAAATGTCTACAATTAATGATAAAGTCTTGCTTTCTGATATTCTACTTTCTATGATTTAGGTTTGACAATAAAAAAATGGCCACACTTAATATCACTCCTGGATTAACTACTTATGTTTTGATTATGATTAATCTTGTACTATATACATATGATTTTATGCCAGAATTGGTTAAAATTCCCCAACAATGAAATGTCAGGCATTTGATTTATTTAACACTACTATAGGGTTTATCCGCCACAACTACCAATCAGATATATACGAGACATGAGGTAAATTCTCTACTATTAAGTATTGTGTGAATAATAATTTATAAACATTGGAATGACTAACTGTTTTAAACATATATTTTTCTTTTCTTTTGCCCACCTTTCAAGTCTACCATAATAAGTATCAATCCTATGGTTACAAAAATACATTTATATGTTTTAGCACTAAAAATCAATTGTTTTTACAATAAATTAGGCATTTCATGTTAAAATAAATATTCACAAAACATCTTCATAATATAAACATTACTTAAGTCTACATAAAGATATTCATGTTTACAAATATAAAATCAGTCAAGTAGTTCTAACTTAGCACATTTTAACAGGAAAATGGGAACAAAAAATGACATAATCAAGAACAAAAATAGATCTATATAAAACACAATATACAAATATTTATATGAGAATGTAGAGCACAAAGTGTAGATCAAAAATATTTTTACAAAACATCTAGGAAAAAAAATTCTTTCCATAACTTTGGACAATAGTTTCTTTATGATTTAATAACAAATAAAATAGATGCTAAAGAAGTGAGTCTATGCTACATCACATGCTTAAAAATTCACTCTTCTAACATCAGTCTGCCCCTTTCTTGGAAGATTATATTTAAGCATATTTATAATAAATGTAAGGAACTCATAAGATAATCAAATCACATGTATTTTGATTATATTATGGAATTCTCTAATACAAGGTCCGCCTAAACAGTATTTCTAAATAAGTTATGTCACTGTTAATATTTTTAATATTCAACAAAAAGACTGATCTGGATATTCTTATCAGAGAGATTTACAAATATCATTTGACTTGGATGGAAGGGTTTTAAGTAACATTTTTTTTAAATTTTCAACTGTAGTATAATTAACGAATTATTAGAATATTCAAATAAGAGTGCAATATGCTCAGACTTTGTTTAAGAATTTTTTTGGTGTAAAATATTAACAACAAAGGTGATCTTACACTATTTTACGGATTAATTTTATAGTGCCTCAACATAATTGCTATCATGTTACAATACAATATAACATATTGTTTTTGACATCAAATACTTTCATACAATGATAAGTTTATAACATTATTTACAAGTGAACCTGACATTCTAATAACATTATTCAACACTCTGAAACATGTTTCGGAATATTGGCTTTGATAGTTCGTATTAAACCTTTTTCATTTATTTTTATAGTGTATCACATACTGAAACACTTTTTTTTCCTAAAGGGGTATCTAAAGAAGTGCAGTACAACTGGTCTTACACTTCATCCGCTCCTACCCCCTTCTTCGGTTATGTTATACATTTGCATGGAATATTTATTGTATATGAGTCTACATAATTAAAATTATCTCCAGGATTAAGATTAATTTTAAACATGGAATTTATAATTTATTTTATATTTGATCATATACAAGAAATATGTTGAAATACACATTGGTGTCGATTTTCGTTAAGTAGTTACAACTTTAGTAGTAGCATTGAAATGTAATTAACTCTGCATTTATTCAGTTGTTTGAAATTGTTTTGCTCAACCGTTTGCCGTTTCATTTCTTTTCCGGAACATTCGCAGTTGTTTTAATCAAATTAACACTTGCTACTCTTACCAATGAAGGTGTTGCAGTTGGGACAGTAGTGCTCGGCGTCCTTGAAAGTGTCGAAGCAGTAAGGGATCAGGCCGAGGCAGCACAGCGAGCACACCCTGTAACAACAAAGTTATAAAATTTAGATGAATCCCGTCCGTCCTCCAGATGCAGGAGTGAGAAGTTGACTTTTGATTGTCTGCCTCGCAGATCAGTTGGGGTAGTATTATGTTTTCTCACTTGAAATTCTTATGAGTATTCAGAACAATAAGCTCAGCCGCGATAATATGAGGTATATGACCAGTACAAAATGGGGCTGCTGTACTTGTCTAGCTAACTCGGGTCTGATGTTACAGAAGAAATTAGCAAGAGTTAGCCTGTTCAAACTTTTCAATATCAATGATCAGGATTTTAACACAGCTTAACCTCTGTGCGATATGAGCATCAAGAGACCTCGTGTTGTGTTAACCAGGTGGCAGTTGAAAGTACAAACATTAAACTGTCCTTCTTCCAGTATGAATATGATTTATTGAAGTGCGACAAGACCTTGCTGGTGGATTCATTGCTAACAAGGCTGCTGATATACATCCCTGGTTAAAAACCAAGCCAAACACTATATTAGACTTTTCTAACTTGGCTTTTTAGTGGCTCATAATGAAAATTTGTGCCCCAGGGCAACAGGCACGGGCACCCAATTCTCAGTAGGATATAAATGCAAAGTCAAAGTCAAAGTCAAAAATCATTTATTTATATAGGATTTGCATATCGTAAATGTACTACATTCCTCCGCCCACCTCTTTAGGGAACACAGATTCGATAAAACCATATATTTTTTGAGACACAAATTTATCATTACGATACAATTAAACCTAACATGTCATTGATAGTTGAAAAATTATCATCAATGTATTTATAGGCATCGAGGCATGTTATTACAACACTTCAATCGAGCAATATCGACATATCTGGCCTTTGATAAACTCACAACCTTGTCCAATGGGAATTTTGACACAAATAAGACATTGTATTATCTTGTAATCATTATTAACAGGAAAATGATGCAATCATTGAATCATAAACATAAATGTAAATTCAGTTCTATACCTCACCCTTAGGTCTTAGGCACATTGGTGTTCTTCAGTTATAGCGAGTGGCTTTTAATCTTTTAAACATGAAGGTGTAAGACCAGCACTCAAACTCAAGACCGTAAAGTGCACAAAGTCAAGGCATACTCAGCCATTATCTCTCTTCTTCTGAGCATTATTAATCCCATCTTATTGTGAGGTCCACTTTCCATATTATCTCTCTCCACCTCACACAATTATACATGTCTGATATGATACATTTCTGAGATGATGTCACGATAATCTTAGGGATAATCTTTTAGTTCCTACTTCATGCCTAGCTAAAATTCGATGTTCATTTGTGGGGTTGAGTGTACACTTTTATAACAAAATCCTTAATGAAATTCTGAACTTGCCTTTAAACTTATTCAAACGAAAGGTTAACAATTTTCCAATTAATAGAGAATAATAGAAATTACAAGAAAAAATATTGACATTGTGTAGTCCAATAATACACAATCTGTTCATTGTTACTGTTTAAGACAACAATTTTGTTAAGAAGACTGTTCTAAAAAAGCGGCATCGAGTTTCTTGCTGGCTCTTCTCGGTAGCTTCACCTTCCGAACCAGTGGTAAATTTGTAAATTTAAAAATTTATTTTTAAAAATTAAAAAATTATGATTCAAAAGTTCTTGGAAAAGATTAGTTGAATAAAGAATTATTTTATTTGATTTGACTTGTCCTTCGTGAAACCATTGCATGCAGTGAAGTCTTTCACTATGGTATTTGTCCGTCCGGTTTTCGGTCTTCCTCTTCCGTACCCAACAATGTTGAGATCCATATAGACATACAGACTTTCACGAAGTATTCAATATTTTCAGCCATTATACCATCATGTATATATTTTAGGTGTCATTGAACGGAATGTCATGTTAATATGACTTATTTTTTGAGTTTATTGAAAAGAGTGAAAGAGTACACAATTTGTTCAAAGCTATATTTTTACAACAATTCGTATATATTTCGACCTTGGAAAAAAGGCATTGATATGAATCAAGCTTAATTAACTGGTATAGATAAATACTTTAAGGAAAAGGATAATGTTGGTAACACAAGACCATTGTAATTATGAATTATTACGAAAACAAAATAGTTACTTACATGGTAATAACACACACGGATCCAGCGACGAGGTGGGTGTGCCAGGCGGTCGTGTACTTCACTTTGGTTGTGACGACCTTGCCACAGCTATAGCATGTAACGGTGGTGGGTTCGCTGCCCACCGCCAGGGGCAGCACTACCCCCACAGGCACCGACATGCCGGGCGGCGGCGGCGGCATGTCCCCCGCCTGAGGCTGCACGCTCGTCACGATCGTTGGGTGCGGGTACACTCCAGGCGCAGTGAAACTTTTAGGTTGCTGGTATCCACCGTGACCTGGCATAAACGGCTCGCCCGGCGGTGCCACGAATCCGTACTGCGCATTGCCCACTACAGCTGAATACGGTGGCGGCAGATCGTGGGAATCCATTGGTGCAGATGGGCCAGCATTGGGTATATTTGGTGGGTAATTGGTGGCCATTTTCTTCGCTTACTTCTTATAAAATATTTATTATTTGGTCAAAATTCACTCGACACTTAGCAAGAAATACTTTGAAAATCGTCAAATGACAATTTAAATGAATATTCCGAAAACGTACTTGATGGTAAAATTTTTGCGTGACTAACAGACAGATATAATTATTGTATACAAAGTCAATACTCAACACCATAGATAAAATATAAATATGTGTGTCAACCATAGACTATAGATATATTAAATTTATAATAATAATAATAAGATTGATTATATACACGTGCACACACAATTCAAGGTTTTTTTATTACATTATGTATTTAGTTACACAATCTAATATTTATATACAAACTTCACATATGACATATCTAATGAAAAAGTCATAAAATAGTATTAAAAATAAATGCCTGCGTACAAAAAACTGTGCTTAACAGGACCTGAAGTGAAATTAAAATGCACTAAAAGATTGACTAGATACACTTAAGCAGTTAAGTTTTAAAACTATTTTAAATCATCCGAACGATTACTAGATTATTAAAAATAAATCTTCACAAGATGATATTGTGTAAAATATTGCATATAACACCACCTATTTCGTATTGGGACGTACATGTAACTGGTGAAACGTGGGATTGTTCTCTATTTCTCTGCCTACTTCTTCGGGGATTACAGGAGTGATGTTACATTGCATATAACTGTAATAATTTAGTATCAAAAGATGAACTAAGTTATAAGTACTTTGTGTTATGTGAAACATGTCATCTATCGATATCTGTATTGAAGCTAATAGACAAAATGAGATTTTTAAATTACAACTAATTAGAATTGTACCAGATTCTTATTGGCTTGTCAGTCTTTGTTTTAAACCTATCTGTTAGGCAGCACAGTGGTAAAAACGTAGTCCATTAAGCAGATTCGTGTAACAAGGCCCGATCGAGCCCGATTGCTTAATAAGTAGATATTTGAATGGTATTTATCACGTAGTTAGGAACCGTTAAAGTATTTAGTATCACGTTGCAAGAAACCCGTAGAACGTACACGGAAGTTGCTAGCCAAATTATTGAAATTATCTCCATTGTTTATTGAACTAAGATAAATGTTTGATAAGTGCCAACAATTTATAGTACCTGCTTATAGTATTTTTACATTGCTCTTATCTAATTATACGTATAAAGTTATTGAACAGTTCGATAATGAAATAGAAATATAGAAATAGAAATTCTTTATTCCATCTGTAATACAAAAATTGACGTATAATTGTTATAACACAAAAAACAGAGATTAAGTGGTAATATGATGTGACAGTGAGTGGGCAGATTTGCACGGGCCTCGACTAGTGGTTTTCACTGAGGCACTTTTCTCGTGTAGTTACATTAAAAATAACAAAAAAAATACAGTCCATAAATATTTGTAGTGTTTATAATACAAAACTTAAAAATCGTAATAAAAAGACCTATAAACAATGTAACCGCGAATTCTGCAAACAAATCCATTGATAAAGTTAATACAAATTAGTTTCATAATGTTTTTTCAGTGTCGATTATAATACCCCTTTACCCCCTAATAAATTTAGATATTTGCATGACACAGTTGCTAAATTATTTATCTTCTATATGTAGGAACATTTTTATGACTGAATAATTTCGCAGAAATGTTGTTATAAATTCTGCCCCCGATAGTAAAAAAGACGCATCTAACACTTTTTCCAAATTTGAGTTATATAGATTTCCGGAATCAGAA
>DWEI01006559.1:0-10005 GCA_018245875.1 Mysoria ambigua | reverse complement strand
ATGAAAGAACCCACGTTGTATCACAGCATCAACTAAGCATTTAAAAACACATTATACAAATACACCACTTAATACTAATAGTAATAATGACTAACTGTATCTACATAAAATTTTTGATTATGTTTATAAAATATGTACGGATGCTTATGACTAGACGACATAAGAACTTGGGTAGATAGTTTTAAGGACATATGTAAACTTTTTTTCGAAATAACACAAGAGGATTTTCAAGTGACAAGACCGGAACAGTTCGAGCAAAGGCTGAATTTTGTTCGTCAGCTTTGCTATTATTCCATTGAGATCAATAAAGACTGTTTTGTTATTTGTATTTATCTCACGTAAATACTGTAATTGTATTTACATAGTCACTGATTTATCTAAACAAATTAGAGAGAAGCCTTTATAAAGAAAACGTACAATTTGAACCATCTCGGGAAAGTCCTTGAAACTTAATCATATTTTCGTCTTAGCATTCCCAAGCAAAAAGCGAGAATCATTGCGAATCGTTCTTGGTTCATTTTTACATCCCGCTGGGTGTCGTTGACGAGGCGGCGTTGTACAAGACACACACAGCGTCGGCATAAAGCGTAGGAAACGCTTAACGCACACATTCTGAACATCAAAGAACGCGCAATCTGTGTGAAAAAAATAACGTTTTGGTCCCAAAAGGGCGGACCCGTTTACGCGACCCAATTCACGCGAACGGATCGGACGACGAAGAAATTGAATTGAAGTCAGCCCAAACAACAAATTCAAACCCGTATCGAATTGTTTTACGTTTGACGAATTCGCTTTTGGGAAATTTTAAATTCGCTACAATAGTCTTTAATGATGCAGCCACGTTTCTTTGCCAGATTCAAAATGTTGTAGGACATGAAGAATTCAAAGTATGGACTGCAAAGGGCGGGATCCGTTTTAAAATCTCCCCGATAGCGATCGTGTGGCGATAGCACAAACAAAATGAGGCTGGATTGTTTTTGCAAAATCTGTGTTGCTAAATCATTCACATACCAATGTCAGTATCCATGTTTGAATTTCAAATTTGTGAACAGCATACCATTATTCGGGACATTTTCTTGTTTGATTAAGGTATTTGTTTTGACTGGGAGGAAAGATCGAAATACAATGTAACATCGCTATGTATCAAAACAGGTGCTGTTTTGATAAAACTTTTACTTTCATTATCTTCAGTCTCGTAAAATGTTGCATACCCAATCTCTATAGGTGCAATAATAGTTGGTCAAAAATATGCTTAAACATAAATACAAATCATTTGTTTGATATCGGTTTGTTATCGGTTTTTCATTTTTCATTCAATAAATATCTGATAACTAGATATTCGAATATCTATCTCTAAGAATATCTAAGGACCTTACCGGAGTACTACTTTCGGTGCTTCATTACCTCATTTGAATTACATCATTGTTACGTCATTTGATTTTTTTTATTTAGATATTGCAACTATAATAAGAAAATTCGTAACATTACGCTTGTAAGCCTCGAAGGGGTAGACAGAGAAGTGTAGTAGGCACACACCCAAGCTTCACCAGTTACGTCCCCGTATAGAATAGGCGGTGAGTCTATTGGCATATAAAAATAAGAAGATTAAGCTATAATAACATTAATTCAACAAGCGCACGCCGTCAAATCAAACTTTCATATTATTCATTGAAGTAAAGAAAATTTAATAGCATTAAGAAATCGGCGTCAGCGTCGCGGCAATCGCACAATCCAACTGCTAGCCATTTGTTAGTGTCTTGTTTAGAAAATCACATCTGCTAAACTTTATTAGCCTGCCTTTTGACAAAGGCCAAGTTGATGGAGGCGCGTATCAAATCGCGCGATTCAACGTGCTCCTTAGCGCAGCTGGTCTCGAGCGAAGCGAATCATTTCATTCGTTCGCAGATCTGACGCGTTATTTATGAAAATCCTAAGTCATCTCGCCGGCCGACAACCGTCAATTCCAATCGAAAGTGTGTCACCTTGCCTAGAATTGGTTACGCGTAGGTGCATGGTCTTTGATTACGCCGTGAACTGCACGTCTAGTTGGCGATCCGACATCTGTGTATCGGTATCTGTAACGACAGCCGCGCCAACTAATTGTGCAGCAGTTCCGCCACAGTAGTTATTTGTTACTGTAACCGTATCTCGATATATGATTACGCCAATTTATGCCTCCTAACGTACCTACATATCGATTACCATGTTCTGGATTGCAACTAAATTTGACTAAATGTACAATTCGATTTTTTGCATGCCATCATTAACTCATCGTATTTTTTGTAACAAAAACAGAGACTTACTAAAATTTGGATTATTTAATGTTGGTATTTATTAATCAGGACCGTAATCTCTATAGAGGTAGGCAGAGGAGTGTACTACACTCCCACGTTGCACCAGTTACCTTCCCGTCATATCAGGGAATAGGTACACGCAATAGGGTACTAATCGAAGCTCTGAGCTGCTAGTACATGTTTTAACAAGAGATTATAGAAAAGTCCAATAGTATCTACCCGACCCGGGATAGGAAACCAGAACCGCTCAGTTGCAGACCAACTAAGTAGTATACATATACATATTTCCAACGTATACTTCTGGTACGTAATATCACGCTTGTAATACCCGAAGGTAGGCAGAGGAATGTAGTGTATTCAAACGTGTCTACTTGTTGTATGACTGCCTTGTTGGTCGTGTTGGTCGCAGGTGCGACTGCCGATCAGGAGGTCCCGGGTTCGATTCCCGGGTCGAACACTACAATTTTTTCTAATTTAGATTTTCTAGTAGTGGTACGGAGTTTGGATACGAGCCCGATGCATGACAATAGGCTCACCACCCATTCCATAGTGGGACGTAAACCTAACTGGCGAATCATAGGAATGTTCTGCATTCCTTTGCCTACCACTTCGGGGATTACAGGCGTGAAGTTACGTAGTTACGTTTCTACGTTTAGTGTATTTCTATAGTATTATGTACTTAATGTACTACCCAATTATTATAAAAAGGGGGTTATTCTTAGTGTGCTGAATAAAAGTCTAGTCGGCTTCCGTATTTCTTTGGTTCGTCCGTTACATTAACTTTGACCAAAGAATATCAATGATGCAGTACTTACAAACAATTTTTTTTTTTGAGATAATGCAAAAAAATTACGTTATGCGCTAATAATAACAATGACATAAGATGGATAGGGCATACATTAATTTGATTATTTTTAAGGATATACCTAATTGATATGGACGAAATGCATTGTTCGATGATTGAACATAGTCCTCCCCCGAGGGGTCGTGTCGATAATCACTAACGTAACGATTGTCAAAAATACATTTTCGTTGACTTCTTGAACCTGACTCAGGTATGATTCAGAGTAAAACATTTATAAGACTAAGTTCTAAGCAAGTAACAAAAATACAATCAAGGCTCGCCTACACATACCGTGTATGTACATAAACCAACTATGTGACGATCATCAGTTCAAAGAGTTCCATGTATTTTTGTTTTTTTTTTGTCACTACCTCGTCGGCCGAGTACAACCACTCGGAAGCGGGATGGTATATATGACAATACGCTCACCACCCATTCCACGATACGAATTACTCGTAAATATAACTAGTAAAACGTGATAATGCACTATGTCGTTTTAATTGCGTAATCAAGTCTACGTAAAGCTTCAAATGTTTTGGAAACTTTTTTTATTATATTGCAATTTTGTTTTATATTTTATAAAATTGTGAGATAGATATTTTTCAATGAATAAAAAAAAACAAAATAGTATACGATTAATTCGACATAGACGATTACCATTATATTTAAAGGCAACATGAATAAACGCCAGTTTAATATCATAATACAATAATGTATACTATAAAATAGAGCAAGACAAAATGAACAAAACAGGCCAAGTACAACCGGTACTACATAGAGCAGCACCACTGCGTAATACTCGCTTTGCCCATGCCGAGGTTTTTTGCCGCACGGTAGCTGCAGCGATTTGATTGCTCCACATTTTTTCTCTCCTTTTCAAATAAACCCAAGTAATTGTTTGTTTTAAGTCCGTAGATAGCGTCCGCGGCACGGATTCGTTACAGACATTTTTGGTGCTAGAAAATAGAGTCTTCAATACGCTTCAATGGTTAAGCTTACCCGAGAGATTCACGGGCTCCGATGTTTTTATCTCCGCCACTTTATAACACAGCATCCGATTTTTCTAAACAAAGCCCTAAGTGTATCCAAATTCGTTTCGATTTTTTTATAAACTCCACGGGATATATTACGTAAATAGAACTGAAGTTTGTTATATAACCTAACTGTCCCGACCTAACTGACGAGAGCAGCACCAATCGAATTCAGAATAACAAAAGCTATCCCACCATCAGCAGACAGAGGCGTTCATTCATTATACAGATAAGTATTGTTGATGCAATATCAATCTTGTATGTAATTTAAAAGTACCACATCACTACGATATCAAAAATGTGAAATTAATTCTAAATAACTGAGAGGCGTCCGCTTTTTGCTCCAGAACAGGTAACAGGAAACGGGTTGCCTGTGTTAATCCCACAGCACGCTCGCACGCACACACACACACACACTCACACACGCACACACACGTCGCATGTGTGCGGTGTGTAATGGCACCTCGGAACAGGCGTGCAGCGCGCACGTCACTCGGTTTTTATCAAGCTGAGAGTCGGACGACGCGCAGCTATCAACTATCTCTTAACTAATCACGCCGTGTCGCCCATCCCGCTCGCGCGCTTGCGATTTGACAGAGACAAATAGCGACCCGTAAGTCATCTGTTATATCTGTGTAGCCGTTTCTTATGAGCCACCGTTCATCTGATCTCAGCAATGTACGGTATCCGTACGATTCAGTACGAAGCCACAGTATTAGATGATTTTCTCAGGCCGAGAACTGGTTGTCTTCCGATAGAACTAAATATGGTGTACGTATTTACACCTTGTGTTTCCTACCTGGCTCGCTAAGGACAGGTTTCGCGAGCCTGATTTTCATTGAGATACTATAAATCTGTATTGATTGAATGCAAGTGCCAAAGATATTTCATAGTATATCACAACTATGTACGAATAAGGACTTCCTGGTTATGAGACCTGGGGTTATGAGACGTGGTATTATGGTTTTTTTGCTGTATAAACACCTACTATTAATTTAGGATTAAGATTTATTTATTTTATTTCACCAACACCTGGTGTACAAGTCTTAGAATAACCAAAATAATAGGAACTAAAAACAGGAGTTGCAGCCAATTTTCAATAATAAAAAAAAATATATTGAAAATTATTGACTTGACTCAATACACAAATATTAGGTATAATAAATTAGATGATTTCAATCCTCAGATGTCTATGCGTTTACGAGATACGTCGAATGGGACAGATATTTAATAATACAGATTGTTCTTATTCGATGCAACTCAGCATTTTTATTTCATACTAAAATACAAGATAAATATCACATAAATAAAAAATGTGATATTTCTTATAGCGCTAACAGTCCTGTTACTAAAATCATATCCGAAATATATATACATACACAGCAGCGGCCACATGTGATTTCTGGTATCTTCGCAAAAAATTAACAAAAGGGCTATATTGCGCGTTCCTGGATAGATAGACCAAACTCAATCAATGTCGCAAAACGAAGCCACAGCAGTCAGTAAATCCTCAATAATCTTGGGATCGCTTAGTCCCGGTGCAGTAAATTCATGACCAATATCTCTTTCCACATCGATGACCTGTTAATCTCTTGGAATAGGACGGCTGTGGCTTCCACGAGCACTGCTTCGAAACGATTAGAGCCATAACGCCAATCTTAATACAAATGTAGGGTAAATTATCAGTCGCATAAGCTCACCGCACGCCCGCCGACAGTAAATTCCGTGGGCACCCACAAACAGTTACAATTTACTGAACATTTACGGCCTGCGCTATAAATTACCTGTGTGCACATAGAAATATGCAACTGAGTTTAGTCGCATTGATATTCACATATATGAAACATATTATGTCATAAGAGCCTCATATTACAATCTGTATAATTTTGACTTTATTTCGTATGTTTTGTATTTTAAACTTCTACTTAAAATAATTGTTAATTAATTTCATGCAGTCTAGGATTTTTTTAAAAAGAAGGCTTTAAAAAATTAGTGAAAGAATTATATTAATTATTTTTTATCATACCATGTAAAATTACGCGTATACTAATAGTTTTATTCTTTGAAAATCGCATTATCTTTTACTGACTAAAATTATAGTGGGCTTTTTAAGAATTTGCGCTGCTAATAACAAGCAGGTAGAAAAAGGTGAAAAAAAAAACTATTGGTTTTCGTAGGGCGATTAAAAAAGGAAATACAGAAAAACGACAACCCTAATTTCTAAATTAGCTTTTAAGTGTGTTTGCTCTGTAATTATAATAATGACCTTAATTTTCTGTCTGTTACCAATAGGTCCGCGTCTATACCTGTTCCAACGTGATTTGCTAATGAGTTACCGACAAACCTACATTCAACCACCTTTTTTACAATCCAAACAAATTCACCTCGAGATATTCCCAGCTTTGTTATTTTAATGATTAAAAGCGGTTTAGTGTTTGTTCGCAAGAAATGCGTAGATAAGGGTCGCCGAGACCGATTCGGGCGAATTAATGCAGTTTATTGTCATGTTAAATTTCGTTACAAATACGTTTAGGAAACCCTTCGAAATCCAAATAACAATATCTGTCATAGTTCCGTGCCTCACATTGAAATAAAAGGCTTTGCTTGAGCGCGGATTAAAAATGTTGGGTAGAATTAATATTAAATCTTTTCAAAGGAGATTTGCGCCCGCGATGTAAAAGTAACAAGGGTTGAACTCGGTCGACATAATGGTTAAAAATTGCGTTATAATTTTACGTCTTAACGCTTTCATTATTTATTGCACTGGAGATATAAAAAGATGAAGGATTATCGTATAATTTTTTTTTAAATAATAAATAATGGGGATCAAAAACGCATAACGCGGACGGGCTGTAAATGTTTTGACTGATAAACTCAAATATCAAAACGTGTTTTATTCAGTATTTGTTCGGTGCATTATTAAATATTATTATCATTATCACATTTTATTCATAAATTTAACAGACAACTGCGAGGTTGTTTACAGTTAACCGCCAATCAATTCAATTAAACAAAAAAATGTAGTTTTAACTTAAAACCTAGTAGAACTTTAATACATAATAAATTTTGAAAAAAAATCTAGGGGGTTGTAGTAAGTACAGCAGTATAACAAAACAATAGAAAATATATTAAAAACACATCTATATAATTTAATCTAGCGATCTAATTTCAACGTTGTAACCTAATTATGAAAAAGAAATACACGTAAAAAAACAACTTGAGCTGCAAAGGATCAATGGGTATAAGAGCTACGTCAAACAAAAAGAACCGACGTAATATGCATTAACTATTAATTTACTAGGACGTCACAAGCAATGTTACATTCCTATAAACACTTCAACCCATAGCTATCTCCATGCATTCCATTCCATCAATGAAAGACTCACCCTGACATTAATCCTCAAATTCCTATAGGATGCCTCAAGTCCTTACAAAAATTCTGGTAACAACATAATGACAGCCACTACGTCCATAACGCGATATCTTCCCGAATTCTCCAGGATTAATGTCGATTTAATTAAACCTGTATAATTTTCATCCGGACGGTCTATGACTGAGAACGATATGTCATTGAGAATGGAGAAGGCATTTTAAAGTTTATTAAAAATAAAAACAAAATAACGCCTATGTTCCTCAAAGAGGTGTTCATAGGAATGTAATACACTACCACGTTTCAGTAGCTACTTTCACGTGGCGGTTTGCCATTTCACTTTTCAGATAAAAATGGCTAAGAACAGAATATCACGCCATATCAAACAAATTTCACTGAATTTCAATAAGTATGTACAGTAATTCAAGTGATCTTTTAAACCAGTTAATGTCCTTAATTATGAAAGGCAGGCTTTTTTATTATTATTTATTAAAATATCAGCTAATCTATAAAAATGAACTATTAGAGGTGAAGTACATATTGTACTTTTTCTACATATCAACATATCACAGTGCTAATATTAAAGACTATTTAACATTGTGCAATTAATAAATGAAGTTATATTGATGCGCAGTAATGGTGCAAAAATGCCGCATCCAATGGCGGTGATAGAACAGACGCTTGTGCTCCGCGTCAAAGAAAGGTCGGTGTTGTAGGCGGTCCGGCTTTATCAAATTACAACCTGTGCCGTTTCGTACGCCGACAAAGGCGCCGATGTTCTCGGGGGCCACGTTTGAGGGAACGTAATTCCACTACGATTTTAAGGACCTTTGAATTGTCAATAGACGTCAATATTGCATTAATGAAATACATATATGGTACTACAAAAAATAACTATAAAATCCATGTAAGATAAAATTACTTACCCCCTAAGGGATCTGGCGTGAAGTTATGTATGTATGTAAGATAATTTTATGAAGAGGACATTTACAGATGAAATTAGTAGCCTATTGATTAAATTTGTTTTGACCATTAAGATGTGAAGCATTATTTTAATTAGGTATTAGGAATAATAAATATGATACAAGGAATTCTATATAAACATCGTTCAAAAAGAAAATATTGATTTCCTCCCCGAATACTACATGTTGTTGAAAAGAAAAATTACATTTCTATTGGGAAAATCGCCATTTTCTCGATATCGTATTTATGGACACTATATTTAAATGTCTCACAACATACACAGACAATAAAAATACATGTTAAATACTATAACAAAACTAATATATACATAAAAATTAAAACGATATAAGGAGACTTATGAACGTAACTTCACGCCTGTAATCCCCGAAGGGGTAGGCAGAGGGATGCAGAACATTCCCACCATTCACCGGTTATGTTTACGTCCCACTATGTAATAGATGGTGAGCATATTGCCATGCATCGGGCACATATCCAGACTTCGAACTATGAACAATATGAAAAAGTTTTTTTTGTATGTGCTCCTATTAAACTTCTATAGTCGCACGCCCACTTCACGAACAATGGGACGGTATCAATAGCTACACAAATATTTAGTGCAAATGTAACGTGCAAACACCGAAACCCTTAACACTCATTTCAAACTTACGAAGGATCTTCATAAATTGTTATTAAAACAAAAATCTCAACAAAAACGTCCTTCATATCCGTAAATTGGAATTGAAAAATACGAACGAATCGGCTATATTAAAAATAAACTCAATTACAATGGAACTAAGTTTGAAATCGTTCGGTAGGGAGCAAGTGAATAGGTGTTTTTATTGTTGACCCAAGTTTCATCTCATTTCCCGTGAAGAATTAATGTTATGTGTGCACAAGTTTCACATGTGTGTACTCATCAAATATTCCGGTACAGTGGACAGCACGCGTTCATAGCTTCCTCGTACTGATTCATGCCAATATGGACTCTATCGCTTACAAATAAATCACACAATAGCCAGAACGATTTTATCGGATGTGATAGAATGTGGCTTGTCGTGTGTATAATGCGGTAATGCATTGAACACATACGTTTTGTGGTGAAGTCCGAAACATTAGTTGAATATTAGATGTCCGTGCCTTATCTGGCGCTGGCTTTAAATAATTTTGTTAAGTAAATGTAGTTAATGTTTCCTTAGCATTAACCTTCGTTTTTGTTAACACGCTTCTAAAACTGTGACACCGCGTACAAACAAGGAACTCAAGACAACGATCTTTAAAAAAACAACCCTGCAACAGAACCTTTTATTTATCAAGCTAATATAAGTCGTGACAACGGTTACGTACAAACATATCTTCACGCCAGTTCCCTTGCGGGGTAGGCAGAGTGCGCAGTCATTTGATGAATACGATACCTCTAGAAATTCCTCTGTTCTTGAGCATTATCAAAGTACAACATAAGTATACAACCCTAACTTAAAAATTAAGTATATACTTTAAGTACAT
>DWEI01006558.1:0-10007 GCA_018245875.1 Mysoria ambigua | reverse complement strand
GTTCGGAGTCTGGATATGTGCCCGATGCATGGCAATAGGCTCACCACCTATTCCATAGTGGGACGGAAACGTAACTGGTGAAACGTGGGAGTGTTCTGCATTGCTCTGCCTACCTTTTCGAGGATTACAGGCGTGATGTTACGTTTTATATAGTTCCATCTTGTTTTAATGCCACCAACTTCAACAATGTACTTTATGCCTTTTCCTCTAACACAAATATTAATCTTAATGACAATGACAAAGTTTTATAATATAAATGTGTCACCTATACTAATTGAGAGATTAAAAATAACTACATCTAATAATTGATCAGAAGTAACAACTAGATAACTTTCAACCGTTTGAACACTTCTTATTCCACGGGAATGGGGTCTCGAAGGAAAAGTACTAAACAAAACAACTAGACATTTATCGCTTTTGGCAAAATTCAGCATGGTGACAGGTAAGTTATCATCGTTATGATATATGTAACTCTCTGTGGCTTCTAAAAACAGCTTTAAAGTGGCTATTAAAATCTACAGCGTTACATCACATCACGTCTGTAGTCCCCGAGGTGGAGAGAAGGGTGAATTCTACTCCCAGATTTTACCAATTACATTTACGTTCCACGATGGAATATGTGGTAAGAATGCGATAGAACCCGACCCAGGATTAGAACCTATGACTTCTCGAGCAACAAAACAGTCTTAGAAAAGTTGACTTACTGAAAAATATTTCTATAAGATTAAGGTGTACTTCGATGACAAAAATGTATATTAACTCTTAAACAGTTTAATTTAATGCAATATTTTTGCTAACATTTCTATTTAACGAAACGACTATGGATATTATTTTTGTCATTGATTTATTTAATATTGTCAACAAATAACAATTAATTAATTTATTGTCACAAATATAAATGCCTATAAAGGTAGTATTTAATACAAATGCCATAAACCATGAAGTAACTGGAAAAATGCACTTTCTTTACGGAAAACATGTCTTACTTAGATGTGAAAACGATTGTTGATACCGTTTCAAGTCTAGCCGTAAAAATTCAGTGATGCAGAAAAATATTAGGTGAGATTATAGGAATTTTTCAATATGAAGCAAAACCATAAATTTTAATTACGAAAAAAAAAACAATCTATCGAAAAAAAAAAACAATCTATCGTCGAAGCGGAGGGCTGGAGGCTGTCTGGAATAAAGCGAGGAAACTTTACGTTCTATTGCCAGCGAATTCGTGCGTGAATATTTAGTGCCTATTGTAAAGAGGGCAGTTTACAATTTCGTGCCAACTTCAACGGCAGAATCGGAACCGGGCCAGTGTTCGCTAATGTTCTATGTTTGTGTGTGTATGTGTGTGATAGTTACCAGATCACATCAAAGCATTGGGCGGCGGAAGATCGAAGTCAGTGGCTGTCTATGGGACAGGCGAGAGGAGGGGATGCCTTTTTCATTGCATTCAGCATTTACTCCCAAAATACCGATCGAAAATCTGCTTGTTCATCGCACCTTGAGCGGGCATCGTTAAAATAGCGTTCGAACGTTTATCATATATTTTTTAATATTGATTTTACAATAAACTCAATGTTAAGGTTCGGTTAACATTATCGACCATGGAGACCGAGGTCACCGACTTATTTTAACATTTATTTCTCATCGTGCGCAGTAGTTTCATATCCTATTAATATTATATACACGAATGTTGTAAGTATGAATGGATGTGTATATTACTCTTTCACGTAAAAATACTGAATGGATTTTAATGAAACTTTACAATAATATAGCTTATACAATAGGATAACACATATTTAAAAATATATTCTGTGAATTTCCCAATATATCGAGTACAAGTAAGTAGGCTGAACTGCCGTCCGCATTGCGCTCCTCAGCTCTCACCCCTAGCTCGCCTGCTCATCTTTTTTGCCTAGGTATTTAATTCTTTCTTTCTCTCTGTGGAGCAACATCTAAGCTACTTTTCATCCTAGAGTTCCCACGAGGTGTGACAATTGTGAAAACTTTGTGACACACTGATTTCCACGCGGGCGAAGCCGCGAGCACATCTAGTTTTATACAAAATCCTTTAAGTACCGGGAACATAGCAGCAAAATCTTGGGATAACCCAAGAATCGTTTCCGTACTATTTTTGTAATAAACTAATTAAGAATGGAATAAAGATCTGTCTTCCTTGTCATCTATCTTTTGAAAGAAACCGGACCAGAAAACATCCTGATTTTTTTTCTGTTCATGAAATTGTAACAATCAGTGTCATTTACGGATTTAAACGAAAAAAAAGCTTGGAAAGTTTCCAAGTGGACGGAGTCCAGTGACGCTCATCAATGAAAGAACGGAACCAACAATAATTAATGAGCGATCTAAGCAAGACGAGTTCAGAACGAAATCATTGGATACTACTTTTCATCTTTAACATCTTCAAGTGGGCAGTACTTAAGAAAAACGTAATACCTATCACGTTTGTAATCACCCCGTAGAGGTAAGGTGAGGAGCTATAAACAAATTTACAGCGCAATTTAGTGTATCTGCTTTTAATAACACTTAATTTTGTATTTAGTATATTTATAGATAATCTCGAATAACAATTGAATGAAGATTTTTGGTCATTATAAAAAAAGGGAAAATCTTAAACGTAAAGTTTCAGTTTAATTTTTCTACATCTAAACTTGATTTCAAAACATTGACCGGAATTTGGGTGCCAATGTGAAGTAACAGATTTTAATCCGAAACATTTTCTAATGTTCACGTAACAAGTACATAAATTGAACCGAATTTTCAGATATAGAGCAGGCGGGGTGCAAAGATTACAGAAACAAAAAGTACTTAGAATTCGGTCAAAGAAATCATATTCAATATACACAAGAATGCTATGGCATTCTTAGAAAACCACATCGCTGATATCATTTAGAAGTAAACAAGATGTGTTATGGTTTTGGCGTAATGAACTTTTCGCCGAACACAATCATAATAACAAAGTTGAACAACTTTTGAGGAAAATAGGGGAAGTTATTAAAATGAATTCCGCGATACGATTTTGATTGTTTTATATAGATATATGCAACACAGTCATCAATAATTGTTATATACACATGGAGTACAGATCTAAATATGGTATAAGTTGGAAAATGAAAGATAAAGCAGCAACGGAAAACGATACAAAGGCGAACATTTGAGGAACAGGGAGAATTACTACATAGTATTCAGAGGTGATATTAACAGTTAGTTTTGATCGGTTAAATCTTAATGTTCTAATGGTGGTAAGAAATGGAAAAATAAAAGGTAAAGCAGCAACAGGAAGCAATACAAAAGCTATTGGCAAAGGTATCGTTGTGAAATAGCGCACTGAGTCACGCGAGTATTTCCGAAGAGCGCTCCCAGCCCCTACGCCGCAGCGAGCTTCAACACTCGCCACTTCTAACGCTTCGTTTTTTTCTATTTAATAATGCTCTTTAAACTTTTAACTTCAAATCATCAGTATTTCATATCATATCAAATCATCAGTATTTATATCCTCCATGCGAAGATAACTCTAAACGTAATAGATATGTAGACGCTAAGTTAATACTGATGTAGCTTTTAAAATTCTAAAAAATTTCAACGCGATACGTTTGCCGTGAAATATGATATAATTTTAGATCACATCCATTGGTAGATGATAAAAATGGATGAGAATGACCTAGAACCAATAACTGTTTCAGTCTTCTCCCCGCGTAGCGATTGTAAGAATGAACGGAGATATATAAAGAAAAAAATATTCTTTTGTAGGTTGTTTTCAATTATATTCGAGGAGTCTATTCACGGGCGGCAGATACGATTGGCGTAAGTACGTATAGTTAAAGTGTTGACACGGTAATGAGTTAACAAGATGTAGGAGAGAGAGCTCGAGGTCACCCAGAAGCGTCGTAACGTTTTTGCGTAAACGTAAGCGTTCGGCGAGCGGCCGCGGCCGGGGAGGCGCGTGACGCAGGCGCGAGCCCCGACCTACTTGTGTCGTCAAAAAATCAGCAGATGTTCAACTTTGAAGCGGGATATAACGAGCATCGGGCAGAATGTGTTGTTCCGAATAGAAATAAACTTGTCACATATTTTGATTGTATCTAGAGCGGTTAGTCATTTGGTTGCCGATGCCAACGGCCCGGACGCTGCGCGCCACCATCACAACTATAAAGGCAAACGTATTCCAGACTGAATCACTCACAAGCGCCGTCTGCAAAACGTTTCTAAACAATAAAAATACCATAAATAATTTTATTATTAATAAACCACAGTTATTTTTTATAATGTGATAGATTCACATTTTGAAAAGGTAAAGTCAAGACCAAATTGTTCAATGTTATATACAAATGTAAAAAAGTATGATTTTTTTAAAGGTACAACTGAGCAGTTTTTTTGAGATAAGGTTGCACAATCTGAGATCGATTGAACTAACCTTCCTGAGAAATAAATATTTCAAAGACAACCATCTCACAGAGTTATGATAAATAACAAAACCACTTCAAAAAAATCGAAAGCGGAACAGCCGAACAACTGAAGGGCCTATTCACCTGAATATCATCACGTAAACACAATTATTTCTGAATCTTCAAAGACGGGTTTTTTTTTTAAAGAAGCTTTAAGATCGGGCTACGGCACAACAAAAGAATTAACATTGGGAATAAATTTAGAGCAGTCGTAATTTTGGACATGAGCCGAGAGCGCTAGGTTGCCATACGCGGCGCAAACGCAGCTTCGGCTGAGCATTGTCGGGTGGGTGGGGGCGCGCGTGATAGCCCTCGGCTACCCGGCGACACTCTCCACTAGATGTCACCACTAGTTGCGCACGTCACTTCGAAACTATCATAACGCAATATCAAATTGACAAAATCTCACTAATCACCAAGACGATGCGTAAGCGGCGAGCGGGCGAAAGAGACAGGGATACACACGAGATGAAGGCGGGCTGTCAGATCTTTGACACTGACATTCGCGAAAGTTTCAAAACGAGACCGACGCAGGCCGGTCAATTGTCAGCACGCGTACAACCCGATGTTTGTATAGGTACCTTAGCCATAAAGTAATTAGCAAATGATTCATCGCCGCGCCGAAAGCGGCACTCGGCGACCCCGCCAGATAACCCCCCCGCGGCTCTCGGCGTTGCCGCTGTGACAAGCGATTATTTGACCGTCGACGATCGTTAGCGGCGATTATAAATTTCCCGCGCGGACTCGCGGTTCACTCAATTATAATTTTTGTTTATGATTTATGTCGGCTGGCGGCGGATCGCCATAGACGACATGTTCGACAGCAAAAGATAGTCATTATATCAAAAGCCAATTATAAGCAACATTGTGCAATTACTGGCAACGATGGTGAACCATGTTGTATTTATGAATTAGAAATTAATGTGTCCTATTGATCGTAGAGGATATTTGAGAAGAGTTTATGAGAGTGAAATTCATTCAGTGCGGACCCAGTGACACGCTGAAAAATTGACCTCCAATCAATAAATATTGCTTTGTGCGTAAAATTGCGTAAAATTTTGTTATTTTATATAAATGCTAAACTTAAATATACTTTAAGTTGAAATAAACCTAATATCACGCCTATAATCCCCGAAGAGGTTAATAGAGGTGTGTAGTAAATTCTCAAATTTCACCAGTAAAATTCATCCCTATATGGAAAAGGTGTTGAACCTATTGACATAAAACGGGCACATAACTACTCCTTGAAAATCTAAATAAGAAAAATCCTATAGTGCTCGAACCGGGATTTGAACCCAAGACCTCGTAATTTGCATCGCTCTTGCAACCAACACAATCAACGAGGCAGTTACTATGCTGTAAAATCATGGCTATTGTTATAAAATCTCCAATCAACGTTAAGTGTATTTTACGAAATTTTAAATATGATATAACGCATAAACAAAAAATTAAAAAATCAAACAATTCAACAATGCATCTATTGAGAAGTTCATCACGACATTCTTAACTAATTTAATTTTAAAATGCTAATGTCCGATGACTAAGAACAAACAAAAGCGATGGAAACAAAAAAAGATGTACGACTACCTCCTACTAAAAATGAGGCACAATTTAATATTCCTCAATAATAAAATATCATTCAAAAGCAAACGAATACTCACTCATGAAAACGTCGACAAACACTCTTAACTTGTTGCAAGTCGGCTGCACTGTTATCGAAACTTGAACAGAACAGTCTGTTTTCGGCATTTCACTGTGTTATAACATAATCATTGTCCTTGATAGCATGGCACGCCGTATGCTAGCGTTGGCACAGGTACGACATACGGGTAACACGAGGGACGCGCGCGACAAAACACGGAGTGACACGAGCCGAGTGGCACGCTCGGGGCGACGCGGCCGTGCGTGGCGGTACGCGCGCGTGCAACCGAGTGCATGCGCGATGCGCCGGCGCACGACGGCAGCGCGAGACTGTGCGACGTCGCCGCGCGTCCGTCCGCCCCATCCCATGCCTCCCCGATAACCTTAAATTAGATTAATCGCGCCGAGCTGATTCATGCGTGCACGCGCAATGCGTTCTGCACTGACACACGACAAATGTGTTTGGCTTATTTTAACAATAGGGATTACGGAAGACAAATGGGCACCGCGCGGGCCGTAACTCGCGCGCGCGCCCCGCGACGCTCTCACATTCGCCGCACGATTATTTCACAATGAACACGCGCAGGGCGTAACGTACAATGAGCACATTCGTGTTTCCACTGACACGTGAATGCGGAAAAAGTATTCCATAGTTGAAACAGTGATTCGTGAATTCCGATAATAGTTAGCGAGAAACGATGATGCGGCCACGGGCCGGCTCGCAAAGGCCGGCGTTACTGTATAAAAATCAGCACGTTTGTTTATTTGAACAGCGCATAACGGACGATGCCCGCCGCGGCGGCACCCATGAAAATATTACGACTTATTTATTTTACCCGAGATACTGTTCTCACCGCGTGACGTCCGCGGCCCGATTCAGCGGGGCGCGCGCCATGAGGCTTTCCTCACTTGAAGGCGTTTATCAAAATTTCCATAAAGCTTCTCATGTCCGTAACAGTTTTCCGCGTTGTGATAAATCGCCCGGTGTTCATTGTTACA
Source organism: Mysoria ambigua (assembly GCA_018245875.1). Lineage (NCBI taxonomy): Eukaryota > Metazoa > Arthropoda > Insecta > Lepidoptera > Hesperiidae > Mysoria > Mysoria ambigua. Next base: position 2,910 of record DWEI01006558.1, on the reverse strand, counting down.
TTGCGTGTTGCTTAACTTGCGCAAAAGTGACGCACGCACGCATTAGCTTACAAACAGAGAGAGAGAGGGATACCGATAGCATTACAAATCATTAGCCCTACTATCACCCATATATATATTTACATCGGCGCACGACACCTGACATCTGAAGGACTGCACGCGCGAATGAACGCTAATTGCTTTTTAAGTGACTTCTGAAATGTCCGTGTTTCAGCGATTCGTGCGTGATATATGCGCAACTTTCATTTGCCCGATGACAGCGGGCGCACGCGGCGGCCGGAAGCGGCGGGACGCGCGAGCCGTCGTCGCCTGCGCAGTCATGAACATTGTTCGAGATAGTTTAGACGTTTGCTCCCTATTACATTATTCGAGATCTTTCTAGACGTTTTCTCCCGATTACATTATTCCAGATATTTCTAGACGTTTTCTCCCCTTTACATTATTCCAGATCTTTCTAGACGTTTTCTCCCCATTACATTATTCCAGATATTTCTAGACGTTTTCTCCCCTTTACATTATTCCAGATCTTTCTAGACGTTTTCTCAATGTAAATAATTCCAGATCTTTCTAGACGTTTTCTCCCCTTTACATTATTCCAGATCTTTCTAGACGTTTTCTCCCCTTTACATTATTCCAGATCTTTCTAGACGTTTTCTCCCCATTACATTATTCCAGATCTTTCTAGACGTTTTCTGCCCATTCTCCATTACCATGCTGTTTGATTGCGTGCGAGTTGAAAAGAATTATGCGAAGATTTTTTATAGTACATCAAGAACCGCGAGTCACTTTGTTTTAATACAAACTGTTAAGTGATACGTCGTACGAAACATATTAAGAGGAGTCTTAAAAGCTTTATCTCCCGAATAAATCCTAAGCGTCGCGTGTGCAATCACCCTTAGTTACCGATGCGATTCGCCGCTAGCGCGAACTTTTGTTTCCAAGAACAGATCCTGTTCAGCTTTAGCGAGAATCAGACGAGGAAACGACATTAGGATGGTGGCCCATGCAACCCCGTTCGCGTTCTAACAATACTCTCGCTTTGCGTTCGGTCGTTGGTCCCAGACCACCCGGTTCCTAGAAAGTAAGCGGACACAAGTCTAAAATAGTCGCCGTTTCGTGAATCGTGACTCACGCCGGGACCGTCCCGAGCGAGCCCCGCATCTGGACCGACCGATACCTCTACAATCTCTTGCTGTATAGACCGTCGAATTTATAGATGCAACCGAAAAAGCTCTAGCCGCACGCGCCGCGATCAGCACGGACGGTATATGGCCGTAAGCTGGAGGCGGCGGCACCGACGCGTAAATATCGTTTGATCGTGCGCTTGGCGCTGTATGAAAAAAATCCACATGCCATTTTGCACACGAGTACGTTACCAAAGCCAAACGCCCGTACATAGTCAGATGCGCAAAACGCTCGCATTCACAAAAACATACTGTACATAGTCTTGTAATGATCAGTTAAATAATGGAATAAAAAGTTCTATTGCTCTATGGGTACACTTATATGAATAATAGATAAACGCTCGCATTCATGACAAATGACTATGATTCGTACTCGTAACGTAACCACCCCGCCTGCAGTCCACGAAGTGGTGGGCAGAGGAGTGTAGCGCGCTCCCACGGTTCACTGAGCAGATCATTATTATAAGTACTTCTATCTGTTCGAACTTTCTTTTGCTGTGTTTAATAAAAAAAAATATTCATGGAGGTTTGAATCACACAAAAAAAACCAATAAAGACATAAACGCCAGTGTCACTTAAGCAATATTTATTCGTCTATTGAGCTACACAAAATGTCATTTTTTAAAAAGACACCTTCATTTTTAGGTTTAATAATATTTCGTGCATGCTTTGAATGCTTGGATATTCTGTTTACGTACTTAGTGTCGAACCTGTGGTCATCTGGAACAGATCTCTTTGAAACAAAGTAACATCGCGCCTGTATTTCGCCGAAGGAGTAAGCAGAGGAATACGCTGTTCAGATTGAACATTTGCGAAATACGTTGTAACATGGAATTATGGGTTTTATATACTATTAATATCCATGACTTTGTCCAGATTTCCATACATTTTGAGGTTAGCATTTAGCGTAAACGCTTAAAGATAAATATTTTCACTAAGCCCACCCCCGTCACCCTTGTTATGGAGGACTCTGGCGACAGATCCGCCAGCTGGCATGTCTAGTTAGCTACGCTAACAAAAGCTGGTGAACAGTGGTAGCGGTATTAAACTGTGCCGCCATGGCATAGCTTGGAAGCCTTCGACTCGACCATCACAGTTGCCACAAAACATGGGCAGTCACCCTTTGGGATTTCAGGACTCAGTTCCACCTTATCTGACCGTACCCAAGGTTTTATTGTCAAATGGCATAGAGTAACGTTATTGCTGAGATTTATATATAGCTTAAAACAGCTGACAAAAGTGCCGTCTATCACTAAAAACGGTACTGTATGACATTTTAGACGAATGAAATAAGCTATCTAGCATACTAGCTAGCACGCTAACTAGCGTACGACGAAATAACGCACGCAAAACTCACGCCGCTAGACGCGCGCGACGGCCGATGACTAAGCGGTGATATTTGCGCGCGTTGTTTATTTCTTATCAAATGGCAACATCACTTGGTGCGGTGCTTGCGATTCTATATTTACATCACGAACATGAAACACACTGTCTCATGTTGAAGTAAACAAATTTATTAATATTTATCGACACGATGGATCCGAGTGACTCAATAGTCGGGCAACGGAGTTACACGGGGGTGGCCGCGAGAATCTTTTTGATATTATAATTATACATCAGCATTGTGGAGTGTATATAAAATGTAACATTTTTTTTTTATAATAAGGAAGTAGAGGACGGGCATGCAGTCCACCTGATGGTAAGTAGCTACTGCCGCCCATGGACA
>DWEI01006557.1:0-10009 GCA_018245875.1 Mysoria ambigua | reverse complement strand
CAATAAATAATAAATAAAAGGATATTCATATATTTATGTACATAATATTCACAATAAAACAGTTATTATAATAAATATATTATTTATGGTAGATATGTTTATTATATCTGTTTTATTGTGAATATTATGTACATAAATATATGAATATCCTTTTATTTATTATTTATTGGAGCAAGTTATAACAAGCTTCCGATTATCAAGTACACACCTATCTTAATACATTTTTGAAAATGGAACCGTACAGGATGCGATTTTATTTTCAAAAGTTGTGGCCCAACAAAGCACGCAGCTGTTAGGGCGCCGAGATTAGTATTGGCGATGCGTCGCAATGTAAAAATGCAGACGGCGTCACGCCCTGCGGGTGCAATTTTGAGCTGGCCCGAGCGAGCGCTGAATTTTCACTGTTACGATACATTCAGGAATATTTCAACGTTACACGTAAAGAACATTAATTGAGGTTTTATTCAAATCACACTGTGTAAGCTGCAGAGGAAATTTTAACGCGAAATCAGTTAAATATATGAGTACGGTACAGTATCACAAATGTATTTGTCGTTTTATAGTTAACATCACGCCCGTCTTTCCCCGATGGGGTAGACCGAGGAGTGTAGTAGGCACACCCATTTTTCATCAGTTGAGTTGTGTAATAGAGGCTGAATTAGTTGTTGCATACGGGGCACGAATAAATAATGCTTTACCTTAAAATAAATTGAAATTTATTACGTACCTATATATAACATTTTTGTATAACTACCAAGCAGCAAAAAATAATTACGGTAATAAAACATTACATATTATTTTTATTCGCTATTAAATAGAGCTAGTTTACTCAGTTAAAATTGTGTTGTAATTTCCACAGTTTTAGCACCTTTAGCAATCAACTCTTTGTTTTTAAATTTTGAATTTGAACTCATGTATTTAAAATTTGTATTTTCTTAAATGATATATGTATATGTGCAAGAAAATCCCATCATATGTGTGTACCGTGTACATGAGTATAAAATTTTCGAACATCTTGTCAAATATTTATTTAGGTTCATTACATATTCTTTTATTGCCAAGATAATGTGTCTGATTCAATATTTGCGTATAAATTATTGTAACTCTATACGACAATATTGATGTCACTTGTGTTAATAACGGCTGAATACCTATATAGTTTTAATATATTCAATGCATATTTTAACCATACTACGGCCCTCTGCTTACGCGTTCGCGGATATACAGGAGCGATGTTATATTAAAACTCAAAATAGATAGGTGTTAAACGAACTAGAGAACATCTTAGCAAAGATCTCGTTTGAGGAGTGAAGATGAGAGATCGGCTTTCGGAAGGCATATTGCGAAAGTTTCAAGAGGCTCGCGAGTGTGATCGGAGCTCTACTAAGATTGCAGAGACGAGCCACTATCATTGTATCGGAAGATTTATCGGCAACAGCGATCGTCGATGTCCACAATGGGAGTTTTAAAAGTTCTGCGAGGCGAGTCGAAGTCACCGCATCCGTCACCCTCGTGTGGAGACAGTGATTAATGTAGACGCAGCAAGGCAAGATTGGAGATGTTAGCACTTGGTGGTCTGTTTTTTGATAATAATAGAATAACGACATTAAGGGATATATATTTTTGGTTTCTAATTAGTACGATCATAATTTAGTTAATAATGTTAAACAAATCTAAAACCTAAAATTCCATATAATAATTTATAACACAATCTGTACGAGTAAAACGTCGGAGTACCTACTGCACACCTACACGCGTGATGTTATATTTAAACAAAACATTTATTACGACAATATAACGTCATGCCTGTATTTCCTTCAAGGGGTGGGCAGAGGAGTACAGTATATTGCCAGGGTTAACGAGACAGGTTCATGGTTTTTCAATTCTGTTAACATTTATACGAATCAAAACAATCGCATTTAGTGAATACGTCGCGTCAGCACGACGGCGTGTGTCTAGTGGCCATCGGGCACACACTCACGCACAGGGCCCATTAACAAGAGTATCACTCTCCGTCGCCGGCCGCGCGCCCGGTACACGAAAGGGGCGGAGAAGAGAACCGCGAACCGAATGTAGGTAACAATTTTATCAACGCACAATCTCTTTCAACGGACACATTAACAAAATCCTAACATTTGTACCATCTATATGTATGCCGTATATAGATATTAATCCGAGTCACTGGTCGATCGCAATCAGACTCCGAACGACTACTAGAAATTTTACCCAGGAGTTTCAAGTGGGAACAATACAATAGCTTTCCCGGGATTCCGGGACCCGGGATTCGAACTCATAGGATCTTAGAGTTTATTAACAATCAGATGTGTTTTCGTTGTGTGCAAAGTGCTACGCCGCTTCAGTTTGTGACATTACAATTCTTTCACGAGTATCGTACATTTTCTAACAACGCAACGAACAAAAACAATCATATTATGCGATATAGTTATCACCGTATAAATAAGGAGCTATAAACTTGTTGCTTTACGAGATGCATAAGATTATGAGAATGGAGACATGATTGATAAAGCTTTAAAAAATCCAATAAAAAATCATATGGGCCACCTGAGTTTAGTGCAGTGTTTACGAGTCAGTTTTAGGTGTCTGCCTACTAGAAACAAAACATTAATTATGATACAAAATATTACTTGCGATTGAAAATAACATTTCACTCTAATTTCAAAATTCAATATATACCTACATAAAACGTACGACGCAAGCAGAACATATCTTTTATTACATTATGCGCACAAAACAAATACATTTACGATAAGCGAAGATTGTACAGGTAGCCAAATCAAAAAAAAAACAAATTATGAATTCAAATGAATTCAATAATTCTTGGTTTCTTACATATCATTAATTTTGTATAAATTTATATACAGACACTCTAAATTATGAGAATTATTAACTATACGGAAATATCAAAAATAACTTGATCCTTTCAACAATTTACGTAATCCAGCATCTGCCTTCAGTCATAATCTCTGCCTTCGCCGCGACGATCGCGCAGTGGATAGACCGAGCGCAGGCATAAATCGCCTTAAAGGAATACGGAATAGCGCTTACAAAACGTTTGGAGAATCGATGTGGAACTCTACATTTATGGAAATCACCGCGGCACGTAGGAGGCAAGTGCGAAATGTTCTTTGCATCGGTAACGACCAGCGCACCAGAATCGAGAATTACTGTTAGTAGGAATTGTGAATTTTGTTCTAGAATGGAGACCTCGCCGCGGCACTTGCAGCGGAGGACGTCCTGCGGCTAGGCGGAGTGACGATATACACAAAGTGGCTGGCAGCGGTTGGACGCGAGGAGCTGAAGATAAGCGGGAGTACTACACTCTTCTGCCTATCACTTCGAAGAGATAGATGCCTGTCTTTATATCATGTACGAAAAAGTCATTATATTCTCTTTAGAAAGTAAGAGAACGTTTAATATTTCTTTAATGAGTTTTATTTACGTTTCGCGTGTTCAGTACAGGCTGCGTAGGCTCGTGTTTGAATGGAACACAAACAAAACTGGAGCGACAATCATGCGGGTCGCAGCTTTGGATAGCGTCGAGGCCTGTGACTGTACTGTACAAAGCATACCTATGTCGGCAAACTGCAATTAATGTATAACACGTAACATCACGCCTGTATCTCCCCGAACATGTAGGCAAAGGAGATGAATATAAATGAACTTCTTCTGGTATTAACCAGTAATGAATCTCAGAACTTCGTCGTTTTTACTAAGAAATTAAATTTTCAAACTACAATAAATTGTAATATTTCATGAACAATAGGTGGGATAGCGGTGCTCTGTAATGATAATTGTAAATCTGAATCTACAAAAGGGTATTTTAAAGACAAAATAAATAATAAATTTACGAAATAAATTATTAAATATGAAAACAATGCAAAAAACATATATTCGTGTGCGTATAAAATATATTCGCGTACGCTAACACCACATAGGTGGACCGAAATTAAACATACCAGCGTAAATTCGTGGGTCCAGTATAATATTAAAACAAAGGCATAGGAGTAGCATGCATAGCATTGTGTGAGCTAGATTAATTCTTCTCGTTTAAATGCAGTCCGTATTTTTAAAAACAAGAGGATTACCTCGTTACCGTCCGCTAAAACTCTCGGTAGTGCAACTATTATTATTCTTAAACTGTGTAAAAATGAGTCTCTCTGAAAGATATAATCGAAAGTGATACTATCCGACAGAAAATATGATCTGTCGACATAGCCCAAAGGATTAGCTTGCTGAAGTTGCACTGAGCCAGCCCAGTGTTTTAACAGACGTGCCTAAGCATATCTGCCGAAGAACTGATCACCGGTGAAGTAGGCAATTTCTGAAGTCGACATCGTAGCTTAATAAAAGACGTATATGAGGGCTTTCAGTCAGGTGAGATGCGACACGTACAGGCTGAAGCTGGATGTGACTACCCGAGGACAGAATCTGGTGACCCTTATTTTGGGGGAGGCCGAAGTCCAACAACGGACCGAAATGGGCTGATGGGGTCCATTGATTTTAATTTGTTCTCGCAATTTTAAAGCGGAGATCTGTTCCTTTACATTTCTGCTCCAATTTCCGCAGTCTGCGCTCGTTGTATGTATAATTCAAAACGATGCGACTCAAATTATTAGTGTATCTAATGTTTTACTAAAACACAGTAAATTTAATTCTCCATTCTTAATTCGCTCTTTCTGTCATCGCGACAACCATTTGAAAACGAGAATCGTAGCAGTTTACATTTCAATTGTACTTCTTTTAAAATGTTTGTTAATGGTAGTCGGCAGCGATTGCGTTTGTGTAGCATATTATACGATCTCCATGTTATTTCTTTATATATAAACTTTAAAAATCCTAGGAAATACGCAGACGGGCCACCTATTTTAAGCGGTCACCGTCGTCTGTGGACATGTGCAACACCAGAGGAATCGACAATGCCTTATCTACTTTGAAGAGTTTTGTTGAAGATCCCTCTGTCGTAGCGCTCCGGGAATACTTCAGAAGGAAGCTCACTCCACATATTACCGGCTCGAGGCAAAAGCAAACGCGCATCGTATTCAGTCGATGTGGATGGAACCATATTCTTCAGCGAGTGGTGCGAGGGAAGTAAAGGGACAACAGACCTGATTAAAGAGCTTCTCAGAGCATTTATTTTATTCAATTATTTTCTGGGCCAGGTTAAAATTTTATTGAAGTACGTTGTGTTCTAAACTTGAACAAAACCAAATTCATGGTCTTATTCTAAACTTCCAATAGATTCGAACTTTTTGCTGCATTCTTAATTATTATACAAACTATTTCGATACAAACAAACAAATACTATTCTTGAGAAAACTACCATGGAAGGACAAGGATACTTTCAAATACAGACGCTTACAAGGAAACATTTTTGGACGCGACTTAAACAGGTCATATTGAAAACAATTTCCAAAAAGCAACAAACACTTTAAATATAAATTTTAAAAGAGATCAAATTTTAAAATTGAATCAAATAAATCGGATTACTAGCTGAGCTTTTATATTTTGTATTAGCAGTACGTACTTACTCTAAAATGAAAGGAAAGACCGAAGAGAAAAGGACCACGAAGTTAATAGCTTTTCTAGAGACAAATGCAATGTTAGTACGTAGACGGAGCTGAGTTAATGCTTTTTTGTCGTTCAGTGAGAGTGGATCGAGCGAACAACATGTAACTTACGTCCGTGTGAAGAGTTTGCACAAGGGTAATTTAGTTTTCCCTTTAATGAATTAGAAGGTGTCGAGATGTAAGTGTGCATTTCGTAAACTATTGCAAATAAAAAAAAAATAATATATCATCGCCCCAGGTCCCTCACACGGTAGACACGGAGCAGCGGATGTCAAATAATCACCGACCTATCATGTTTCTTCTACATTCACCAAACTATTCATACACGCAGGTCGGCTTCAGACAATTCCGATTTCCCATCAGAATATACAAATGATAGTATTATACCAACAGTAAGTTGAAACAGCTCCACACACACGGAGGGACGTACAGATAGGCATTTAATGGCGCACCGCAGACCGACAACTGGAACGGGCACGTTCAATTGCCTAAGTTAGCATTTGGCACGTACATTATCCATTCTGCGCCAATGAGGTGCGACCGCGCACTCGGGTGTGTGTGTGTGTGTGTGTGTGTGTGTGTGCGCCAGCGAACTCTACAAGCCCTCTTTCCACTTCGGGCCCCGATTTCGAGCGTCCATAAAAAGTCACTAATTGTCTAATTTACATAGTACAAAACTACGTACACACTCCCGCATTCAACTCTAATTCGCTTAGCACCGCACTGAGGACCGTTCCGAAACAACTTCTTGTTGCAAGATCGCGAATAATTGTTTCGCCGCCAATCTCTCAGATAATGTCCTAGGTATTTTCCAGTTACTTTGCGGTCACCATAAATTGTTGTTCGGCGGATGGACTCTCATTCTGTATCGATACAATAAATATAAAGGGATTTATGTCAGCGTATTAATCTCCACTCGGAATCGTATCTGGGAGTCACGAGTCGCATTGTTGTCGGGCAATACGGTTTTCACACGACTCGCGCGCGTGCAGCCTTGCAACCAATATCACAAATACATATTTCAACGATTTCATCTTGATAAGAGTGAGCCATCGGGAATTGTGATCGTCGGGGCATATCTAATAAAGCTTTCCAGAATCTAATACATCTAACTGCTTTAGAACCAATTCGTATATTTTATGCGGTGTAGTGCATAGATAGCCTAGTGATTGGAAATTCGACCTGAGAGATACGAAACTCACTCTGAGAGATCGGGTTCATATCCTGGCGTGAACCTCTTAAAAAATGTGCGTTTTAAGGTTAAATATCACTTGCTATAACGGTGAAGGAAAACGTCATGAAGAACCTACAAACCTTTGTTCTGAGAAAAAAAAATGTTCTCTAAGGCGTGTGAAATCTGCCAACCTACACTTGGCCAGCGTGGCAGACTATGGCCTTTAACCCTCTCATTCTGAGACGAGACCAATGTTCCAACAGTGGAACGATAGAAGGGTCGACATGATATACGCTGTAGACCAAAACGAGCCCTAAAACCAGTCTAGAATCATATAAAGAATCTGACGTAAAAGACTAAACCCGAAAGGTTAATATGTAGCCGTTTTTGTTATACAGGTTTTAGTACAGCTACGTTTAAATCGCAACAAAAACTACCGCCACTGGCACTAAGCGGCGGGAATGCATGTAAAGATGTTGCTTTTCTTGTGGAACTCTCTTATACATATAATATCTCCATTGAACTGGAGTTAACTACGTTCGCACGGATGTTATTTAAAGCTTTGATGTGGAAATATTAAACCGATCCCATTAAACCTCCAATTAACTAAGCTCGGAAAAAAACGGACAACGGAGTTGAGAGCAAACAGCGGCCAGATAAGGCTGTGCGGAGCTGCATCCAATCCGGAAAAAGACATCTCATTCGGGATCCAATTTGCGACGGAAACGGGCGGGACGCGGGAGCAAACCGCACATAATCCAGTCGCACAGACGACTCCGCAAACAATCCATTTCCAATTCCAATCCCCGGGCGCCAGCTGCACTGTCCGCGGCCGCCGTCCGCGCGGTCGACACAACTCACCGCTAACACACCACACCGGAGCGAGCCGTATCGTACATTGCTCGCGGCGTTCGCTTCCATGTTGCCACTCGTCGTGGTTATCTCACTGAATTGTTTCACCGTAGCTGATTCTTTTTGTCAGTTTAAACAGTAAACACATGTACATATTCAATTCAACATAGATCTCCCGATTCAGCGTGAGGATCGTTGAGCGGACAATGAAGACGAATGAATTTATTTTTACGAGCCAGAGAATAATTGTAACAAATGTTTGATCTACCTACATAATGTTATGTCGTTTGAAATGAAATCAAAGTTGAAATTAAGCAATCAAAGTTATCCACGAGCGAGTCGGTAATTAAAGGTCAGCAGAGGTCGCGGAAAATGTAATTTGAATTCAACAAGATCTTGTTCTTTGACATCGAGTTTAAGTCCAACTCGACCGGCGCCGCTTGTAATACTTTAGCGTGCAAATTGCTAGAAAACTTGTTAGCGTACACCATATTACTTTATAAACTACATTTCATCTCCATATTTAAACTTCGCTGAGTATTAATCATTTTACAACCGAAAATATATTGACGTCGTTTGCAAGGGAATAAAGCATTTTTATATAAATCTTGTCAATATTGGCAATAGTGTCATCCAGTTGGTCATAGGTGGATGTTACTTCACATTAGACATTATAAAACGAAGTAGCCCATTGCTAGATCATCAAACATCTTACAGTAAGGGTGAATAAGGGCCACGGGGCAACGGGCGCGGGAGCGCAGGGGGATGCTCATTTCATATGCAAATCTCCGCGTCCTTATGAATATGAAAATTTTCTGTTAGAACGTGTCGTTGTCAGCGATCCCTCGACGTGCAGCCAGCGATGGCTCCTTTTACAGTTCTTCACATTTCAGCGTTTTTCACATATGCAAATAGGGTAAGTGGACGCCTCTCGTGCGCGCGCCTTCAGCTGTTAGTGACTTGCACAATAGCAATTTCGTATTACAGTATATCTTTCACATTCGCCGTTTACAATCTGGTTACAATGGGATGACCTTCTACTTCATGGCGGGGCGTGTGACGTAAATCGGAGCGGTACACTTCCACGGTTCAATAGTTTCGTTTATGTCCCATAATGGAATAGGTGATGAGCCATACAACGGGCACAGATTCAGACTCCTAGCCACGGCTAGAAATCTGAAGCTAGAACAGCACAATACGTGGGATTAGAACTCAGGACCTCACGATCGCCAGTCCCACTCACAACCATTCGACCAACGTGGCGTTATGTTACGTTTAATATTAGGGTCAAATTTCAAGCTAAGATTATTCGTATAAAACTTCCGCTTTATAAATGTTCATAACGTAAAAGAGTTGAATGATTCCTTACAATCATTCCATATTCAATACATTCACATCGATTTTTTATCGTTGAACCGTTGGACACCTGTCTTTTTCAGAATGAGTGAAGTTCATTTTATACCACGTCAAGTGTGAATTGGCAACGTTCGCACGCATTAAAAACACGATGGACTACCCTCAGTAGCCCAGGTATCAGGTATCTTAAGATGTTTACACAAATATATCGTCTTAATATTGCCTTCTGATTGTGTATGACAGAATGTTAAATCGTAAACCTCTGAAATGTAGCACAAAATCTTAACAGCTAAATCATATCCCAGTCCTACGATACATTACCATAGTACCAAATCTTCATTTCCCCGAAACTTTCATCGGAGGAGTGTACTATATCACCAGTTGTAATATGTTACAGAAATAAAAATCGATTACCATACTGAAACAGTTTTACTGTGTAATTGCACCGACCGTAACAAGAGAGGGACGTGTATAAGGAACGGATGCTACATCGCTGCAGTTTAACATTAGCGTTGCCCTCAATGCGGCGAGATTAAATATAAATGTTCGTAGTACGAACTGCGAGGTGGATGGTCGAATACGTCCGGGAGTTCCGCAAACTTCGAGCGGTAGACGAATGTTATACATCGAAGTGCCGCATGCGAGAACGTAATCATACCCCAGGGGCTTCGGCGATTTTCGCATGTAAGGAATATATATATGTGATATGAAAGACACGCTTATTTTCACTCATACATCTGGAAATATAACAATTCACTATTTTGTATCAGTTGTTACTTATTGAAAGGGTTATATAAGGAACGTATAAAAATAGTTTCGAAGATATATTAGACTTATGAATAAATCATTTTTTCATTTTTTTTCATTTTCAGTATGGACTGACTGACTGCCTCGTTGGTCGTGTTGGTTGCAGGTGCGACTACCGATCGGGAGGTCCCTGGTTCGACTCCCGGGTCGAACATTACAAAATTTTCTAATTTAGATTTTCTAGTAGTGGATCGGAGTCTGGATATGTGCCCGATGCATGGCAATAGGCTCA